>JAUJYZ010000373.1:0-12500 GCA_033675265.1 Actinostola sp. cb2023 | reverse complement strand
GTAGTAGTAGTAGTAGTAGTAGTAGTAGTAGTAGTAGTAGTAGTAGTAGTAGTAGTAGTAGTAGTAGTAGTAGTAGTAGTAGTAGTAGTAGTAGTAGTAGTAGTAGTAGTAGTAGTAGTAGTAGTAGTAGTAGTAGTAGTAGTAGTAGTAGTAGTAGTAGTAGTAGTAGTAGTAGTAGTAGTAGTAGTAGTAGTAGTAGTAGTAGTAGTAGTAGTAGTAGTAGTAGTAGTAGTAGTAGTAGTAGTAGTAGTAGTAGTAGTAGTAGTAGTAGTAGTAGTAGTAGTAGTAGTAGTAGTAGTAGTAGTAGTAGTAGTAGTAGTAGTAGTAGTAGTAGTAGTAGTAGTAGTAGTAGTAGTAGTAGTAGTAGTAGTAGTAGTAGTAGTAGTAGTAGTAGTAGTAGTAGTAGTAGTAGTAGTAGTAGTAGTAGTAGTAGTAGTAGTAGTAGTAGTAGTAGTAGTAGTAGTAGTAGTAGTAGTAGTAGTAGTAGTAGTAGTAGTAGTAGTAGTAGTAGTAGTAGTAGTAGTAGTAGTAGTAGTAGTAGTAGTAGTAGTAGTAGTAGTAGTAGTAGTAGTAGTAGTAGTAGTAGTAGTAGTAGTAGTAGTAGTAGTAGTAGTAGTAGTAGTAGTAGTAGTAGTAGTAGTAGTAGTAGTAGTAGTAGTAGTAGTAGTAGTAGTAGTAGTAGTAGTAGTAGTAGTAGTAGTAGTAGTAGTAGTAGTAGTAGTAGTAGTAGTAGTAGTAGTAGTAGTAGTAGTAGTAGTAGTAGTAGTAGTAGTAGTAGTAGTAGTAGTAGTAGTAGTAGTAGTAGTAGTAGTAGTAGTAGTAGTAGTAGTAGTAGTAGTAGTAGTAGTAGTAGTAGTAGTAGTAGTAGTAGTAGTAGTAGTAGTAGTAGTAGTAGTAGTAGTAGTAGTAGTAGTAGTAGTAGTAGTAGTAGTAGTAGTAGTAGTAGTAGTAGTAGTAGTAGTAGTAGTAGTAGTAGTAGTAGTAGTAGTAGTAGTAGTAGTAGTAGTAGTAGTAGTAGTAGTAGTAGTAGTAGTAGTAGTAGTAGTAGTAGTAGTAGTAGTAGTAGTAGTAGTAGTAGTAGTAGTAGTAGTAGTAGTAGTAGTAGTAGTAGTAGTAGTAGTAGTAGTAGTAGTAGTAGTAGTAGTAGTAGTAGTAGTAGTAGTAGTAGTAGTAGTAGTAGTAGTAGTAGTAGTAGTAGTAGTAGTAGTAGTAGTAGTAGTAGTAGTAGTAGTAGTAGTAGTAGTAGTAGTAGTAGTAGTAGTAGTAGTAGTAGTAGTAGTAGTAGTAGTAGTAGTAGTAGTAGTAGTAGTAGTAGTAGTAGTAGTAGTAGTAGTAGTAGTAGTAGTAGTAGTAGTAGTAGTAGTAGTAGTAGTAGTAGTAGTAGTAGTAGTAGTAGTAGTAGTAGTAGTAGTAGTAGTAGTAGTAGTAGTAGTAGTAGTAGTAGTAGTAGTAGTAGTAGTAGTAGTAGTAGTAGTAGTAGTAGTAGTAGTAGTAGTAGTAGTAGTAGTAGTAGTAGTAGTAGTAGTAGTAGTAGTAGTAGTAGTAGTAGTAGTAGTAGTAGTAGTAGTAGTAGTAGTAGTAGTAGTAGTAGTAGTAGTAGTAGTAGTAGTAGTAGTAGTAGTAGTAGTAGTAGTAGTAGTAGTAGTAGTAGTAGTAGTAGTAGTAGTAGTAGTAGTAGTAGTAGTAGTAGTAGTAGTAGTATAGTAGTAGTAGTAGTAGTAGTAGTAGTAGTAGTAGTAGTAGTAGTAGTAGTAGTAGTAGTAGTAGTAGTAGTAGTAGTAGTAGTAGTAGTAGTAGTAGTAGTAGTAGTAGTAGTAGTAGTAGTAGTAGTAGTAGTAGTAGTAGTAGTAGTAGTAGTAGTAGTAGTAGTAGTAGTAGTAGTAGTAGTAGTAGTAGTAGTAGTAGTAGTAGTAGTAGTAGTAGTAGTAGTAGTAGTAGTAGTAGTAGTAGTAGTAGTAGTAGTAGTAGTAGTAGTAGTAGTAGTAGTAGTAGTAGTAGTAGTAGTAGTAGTAGTAGTAGTAGTAGTAGTAGTAGTAGTAGTAGTAGTAGTAGTAGTAGTAGTAGTAGTAGTAGTAGTAGTAGTAGTAGTAGTAGTAGTAGTAGTAGTAGTAGTAGTAGTAGTAGTAGTAGTAGTAGTAGTAGTAGTAGTAGTAGTAGTAGTAGTAGTAGTAGTAGTAGTAGTAGTAGTAGTAGTAGTAGTAGTAGTAGTAGTAGTAGTAGTAGTAGTAGTAGTAGTAGTAGTAGTAGTAGTAGTAGTAGTAGTAGTAGTAGTAGTAGTAGTAGTAGTAGTAGTAGTAGTAGTAGTAGTAGTAGTAGTAGTAGTAGTAGTAGTAGTAGTAGTAGTAGTAGTAGTAGTAGTAGTAGTAGTAGTAGTAGTAGTAGTAGTAGTAGTAGTAGTAGTAGTAGTAGTAGTAGTAGTAGTAGTAGTAGTAGTAGTAGTAGTAGTAGTAGTAGTAGTAGTAGTAGTAGTAGTAGTAGTAGTAGTAGTAGTAGTAGTAGTAGTAGTAGTAGTAGTAGTAGTAGTAGTAGTAGTAGTAGTAGTAGTAGTAGTAGTAGTAGTAGTAGTAGTAGTAGTAGTAGTAGTAGTAGTAGTAGTAGTAGTAGTAGTAGTAGTAGTAGTAGTAGTAGTAGTAGTAGTAGTAGTAGTAGTAGTAGTAGTAGTAGTAGTAGTAGTAGTAGTAGTAGTAGTAGTAGTAGTAGTAGTAGTAGTAGTAGTAGTAGTAGTAGTAGTAGTAGTAGTAGTAGTAGTAGTAGTAGTAGTAGTAGTAGTAGTAGTAGTAGTAGTAGTAGTAGTAGTAGTAGTAGTAGTAGTAGTAGTAGTAGTAGTAGTAGTAGTAGTAGTAGTAGTAGTAGTAGTAGTAGTAGTAGTAGTAGTAGTAGTAGTAGTAGTAGTAGTAGTAGTAGTAGTAGTAGTAGTAGTAGTAGTAGTAGTAGTAGTAGTAGTAGTAGTAGTAGTAGTAGTAGTAGTAGTAGTAGTAGTAGTAGTAGTAGTAGTAGTAGTAGTAGTAGTAGTAGTAGTAGTAGTAGTAGTAGTAGTAGTAGTAGTAGTAGTAGTAGTAGTAGTAGTAGTAGTAGTAGTAGTAGTAGTAGTAGTAGTAGTAGTAGTAGTAGTAGTAGTAGTAGTAGTAGTAGTAGTAGTAGTAGTAGTAGTAGTAGTAGTAGTAGTAGTAGTAGTAGTAGTAGTAGTAGTAGTAGTAGTAGTAGTAGTAGTAGTAGTAGTAGTAGTAGTAGTAGTAGTAGTAGTAGTAGTAGTAGTAGTAGTAGTAGTAGTAGTAGTAGTGTAGTAGTAGTAGTAGTAGTAGTAGTAGTAGTAGTAGTAGTAGTAGTAGTAGTAGTAGTAGTAGTAGTAGTAGTAGTAGTAGTAGTAGTAGTAGTAGTAGTAGTAGTAGTAGTAGTAGTAGTAGTAGTAGTAGTAGTAGTAGTAGTAGTAGTAGTAGTAGTAGTAGTAGTAGTAGTAGTAGTAGTAGTAGTAGTAGTAGTAGTAGTAGTAGTAGTAGTAGTAGTAGTAGTAGTAGTAGTAGTAGTAGTAGTAGTAGTAGTAGTAGTAGTAGTAGTAGTAGTAGTAGTAGTAGTAGTAGTAGTAGTAGTAGTAGTAGTAGTAGTAGTAGTAGTAGTAGTAGTAGTAGTAGTAGTAGTAGTAGTAGTAGTAGTAGTAGTAGTAGTAGTAGTAGTAGTAGTAGTAGTAGTAGTAGTAGTAGTAGTAGTAGTAGTAGTAGTAGTAGTAGTAGTAGTAGTAGTAGTAGTAGTAGTAGTAGTAGTAGTAGTAGTAGTAGTAGTAGTAGTAGTAGTAGTAGTAGTAGTAGTAGTAGTAGTAGTAGTAGTAGTAGTAGTAGTAGTAGTAGTAGTAGTAGTAGTAGTAGTAGTAGTAGTAGTAGTAGTAGTAGTAGTAGTAGTAGTAGTAGTAGTAGTAGTAGTAGTAGTAGTAGTAGTAGTAGTAGTAGTAGTAGTAGTAGTAGTAGTAGTAGTAGTAGTAGTAGTAGTAGTAGTAGTAGTAGTAGTAGTAGTAGTAGTAGTAGTAGTAGTAGTAGTAGTAGTAGTAGTAGTAGTAGTAGTAGTAGTAGTAGTAGTAGTAGTAGTAGTAGTAGTAGTAGTAGTAGTAGTAGTAGTGTAGTAGTAGTAGTAGTAGTAGTAGTAGTAGTAGTAGTAGTAGTAGTAGTAGTAGTAGTAGTAGTAGTAGTAGTAGTAGTAGTAGTAGTAGTAGTAGTAGTAGTAGTAGTAGTAGTAGTAGTAGTAGTAGTAGTAGTAGTAGTAGTAGTAGTAGTAGTAGTAGTAGTAGTAGTAGTAGTAGTAGTAGTAGTAGTAGTAGTAGTAGTAGTAGTAGTAGTAGTAGTAGTAGTAGTAGTAGTAGTAGTAGTAGTAGTAGTAGTAGTAGTAGTAGAAGTAGTAGTAGTAGTAGTAGTAGTAGTAGTAGTAGTAGTAGTAGTAGTAGTAGTAGTAGTAGTAGTAGTAGTAGTAGTAGTAGTAGTAGTAGTAGTAGTAGTAGTAGTAGTAGTAGTAGTAGTAGTAGTAGTAGTAGTAGTAGTAGTAGTAGTAGTAGTAGTAGTAGTAGTAGTAGTAGTAGTAGTAGTAGTAGTAGTAGTAGTAGTAGTAGTAGTAGTAGTAGTAGTAGTAGTAGTAGTAGTAGTAGTAGTAGTAGTAGTAGTAGTAGTAGTAGTAGTAGTAGTAGTAGTAGTAGTAGTAGTAGTAGTAGTAGTAGTAGTAGTAGTAGTAGTAGTAGTAGTAGTAGTAGTAGTAGTAGTAGTAGTAGTAGTAGTAGTAGTAGTAGTAGTAGTAGTAGTAGTAGTAGTAGTAGTAGTAGTAGTAGTAGTAGTAGTAGTAGTAGTAGTAGTAGTAGTAGTAGTAGTAGTAGTAGTAGTAGTAGTAGTAGTAGTAGTAGTAGTAGTAGTAGTAGTAGTA
Organism: Actinostola sp. cb2023; assembly: GCA_033675265.1. Lineage (NCBI taxonomy): Eukaryota > Metazoa > Cnidaria > Anthozoa > Actiniaria > Actinostolidae > Actinostola > Actinostola sp. cb2023. The sequence continues at coordinate 7,604 of JAUJYZ010000373.1, read as the reverse complement.
GTAGTAGTAGTATAGTAGTAGTAGTAGTAGTAGTAGTAGTAGTAGTAGTAGTAGTAGTAGTAGTAGTAGTAGTAGTAGTAGTAGTAGTAGTAGTAGTAGTAGTAGTAGTAGTAGTAGTAGTAGTAGTAGTAGTAGTAGTAGTAGTAGTAGTAGTAGTAGTAGTAGTAGTAGTAGTAGTAGTAGTAGTAGTAGTAGTAGTAGTAGTAGTAGTAGTAGTAGTAGTAGTAGTAGTAGTAGTAGTAGTAGTAGTAGTAGTAGTAGTAGTAGTAGTAGTAGTAGTAGTAGTAGTAGTAGTAGTAGTAGTAGTAGTAGTAGTAGTAGTAGTAGTAGTAGTAGTAGTAGTAGTAGTAGTAGTAGTAGTAGTAGTAGTAGTAGTAGTAGTAGTAGTAGTAGTAGTAGTAGTAGTAGTAGTAGTAGTAGTAGTAGTAGTAGTAGTAGTAGTAGTAGTAGTAGTAGTAGTAGTAGTAGTAGTAGTAGTAGTAGTAGTAGTAGTAGTAGTAGTAGTAGTAGTAGTAGTAGTAGTAGTAGTAGTAGTAGTAGTAGTAGTAGTAGTAGTAGTAGTAGTAGTAGTAGTAGTAGTAGTAGTAGTAGTAGTAGTAGTAGTAGTAGTAGTAGTAGTAGTAGTAGTAGTAGTAGTAGTAGTAGTAGTAGTAGTAGTAGTAGTAGTAGTAGTAGTAGTAGTAGTAGTAGTAGTAGTAGTAGTAGTAGTAGTAGTAGTAGTAGTAGTAGTAGTAGTAGTAGTAGTAGTAGTAGTAGTAGTAGTAGTAGTAGTAGTAGTAGTAGTAGTAGTAGTAGTAGTAGTAGTAGTAGTAGTAGTAGTAGTAGTAGTAGTAGTAGTAGTAGTAGTAGTAGTAGTAGTAGTAGTAGTAGTAGTAGTAGTAGTAGTAGTAGTAGTAGTAGTAGTAGTAGTAGTAGTAGTAGTAGTAGTAGTAGTAGTAGTAGTAGTAGTAGTAGTAGTAGTAGTAGTAGTAGTAGTAGTAGTAGTAGTAGTAGTAGTAGTAGTAGTAGTAGTAGTAGTAGTAGTAGTAGTAGTAGTAGTAGTAGTAGTAGTAGTAGTAGTAGTAGTAGTAGTAGTAGTAGTAGTAGTAGTAGTAGTAGTAGTAGTAGTAGTAGTAGTAGTAGTAGTAGTAGTAGTAGTAGTAGTAGTAGTAGTAGTAGTAGTAGTAGTAGTAGTAGTAGTAGTAGTAGTAGTAGTAGTAGTAGTAGTAGTAGTAGTAGTAGTAGTAGTAGTAGTAGTAGTAGTAGTAGTAGTAGTAGTAGTAGTAGTAGTAGTAGTAGTAGTAGTAGTAGTAGTAGTAGTAGTAGTAGTAGTAGTAGTAGTAGTAGTAGTAGTAGTAGTAGTAGTAGTAGTAGTAGTAGTAGTAGTAGTAGTAGTAGTAGTAGTAGTAGTAGTAGTAGTAGTAGTAGTAGTAGTAGTAGTAGTAGTAGTAGTAGTAGTAGTAGTAGTAGTAGTAGTAGTAGTAGTAGTAGTAGTAGTAGTAGTAGTAGTAGTAGTAGTAGTAGTAGTAGTAGTAGTAGTAGTAGTAGTAGTAGTAGTAGTGTAGTAGTAGTAGTGTAGTAGTAGTACCATGTAGTAGTGTAGTAGTAGTAGTGTAGTAGTAGTAGTAGTATAGTAGTAGTAGTGTAGTAGTAGTAGTGCCATGTAGTAGTGTAGTAGTAGTGTCATGTAGTAGTGTAGTAGTAGTAATGCCATGTAGTGTCATGTAGTAGTGTAGTAGTAGTAGTGTAGTTAAACACCGGTCCATATTATTCCGACTTGTCCATTTAAATCCGACCTTTGGGGTCAGGATACTAATGATTAGGGCTTTTCCGCTGAAACCAATAACGGTTGGGTATTCATGCGAGGATGTCCTAATGACTAGGTAATCCAGGGGATTGTCACTACCGATTCACCCAATGATCAGGGGAATTGACTGTAAAGACCTTTCCATAAGCTAAACGATTGCAAATTCCCTTACAGATAGGGTAATAAACAAATGAAAAACTGGTCACGGTACTGTCAAGTAAATAGAGAAATAATTACTGTGTAAGTTAATTATCGAGTGTAACCATGATTACGAGGACTTACCCTGTTATTGAGCGTCTTCCACGATAGTCGGCAACCAAAAGTCGGCAACCAAATTACAATTTCCACAGATCAGAAGTAGAAGTCTTTTGCCTCTATTCTTCTTGCACATTGTGAAAATAAAACGGGCTAACTTCTAAAATTATTTTCTTAGACGCAATTTGACGAGCGTCTTCTAAACTGCGACATACATGAAATGTTCGTGCTTCACCGGCCTACGACTATCGGCATGCATGCGGCGAAACATTGATCTGATTGATTCTGTAAACCAGCATTACGAACTTTACCAAAAACAGTTTTATTTCCGCCAAGTTGAATACGATTGAGAGAGAATTTCCCAAAACGTTTTTGACATGTTTTGAAGGCTTTGCGTGGTTTGTAGTTGATAGAAGCTTATCGTCTGATCAAAACTGTCAATCAGCGAACGCCTGGCTATATTATCGTATGTCAAATTAAATATATAACTCTCGTACGTTAACGGCAGACGAGAGCGATCCAAAAAGAAAAGAAAACATAGTTTATTCTTGTAAATCCAGAGTATTACTACATAACATAAAAACGTGATGCTACACATGGCGAACAATTTCATACAGTCAGCGGATGACATTGCTGGCGCGTAAATGACACGTTTTTATTCTAAGAAAACACTGGCCTTTTATCGTAAAATTAGAGCGATTGTGTGATATTACATTGCTTTTATTTTTGTCTATTGTTATTATAATACTGCAGATTAGCATATTTCGGAAGAGCGTTCGCAAGGTGGATGCACAAGAGAAGGTGCCAAACTAGAACAAAAGAGCTGCATATGATGAATCAACAACTGACAACTACTAAAACTGGTTGAAAAATGTTCTGATTTGAAGCTTATATTTGGCGGCCTTAAAATGTTTTAATGAGCTTGATTTTACAACAACATATTAGCTACAATCTAAATTTGAGCATAGTCAATTTTAAACAAAATTTACCGACGGTATTGTTAATTATGACTTTTTTAGTAAAAATAGAACGAATGGTGGACAACAAGAGCAAAGTAAACACCTCATCGTGTATGACTTGAGCTCACATTTTCCGATATCATTGCAAGCGATTTCTCTCAACTTTTCCAGAAAAGTAGTTCAATATCATTGCAACAATTCAAGTCTAAAATTGAGTTTTGATACGCCCGATTTACTTGGATTTCAGGTGATTGATTTAATTACTTTATTTACGCTTGAATTATATACTCAAAACATTTCATCGAAGATATCTCACAAACGCTCTCACAGAATTTGCTTGTATTCACTAGAACTAGAGACAATTATGCCCACTATAAGATCACAAGAGCATTTCCCAAAAATAACCCCCTAGAATCTATAGAAATCGAGAATATGTAAAAAGAGGAATTCTCTCTCATCGTTGCCATAGTAACGCCGATCTCCATAAAACATACTTCATCAGAAACTTTGATCTTTCTGTAACAAGGTTGTAATACTCAATTTACCAATAGATCGTTCACAAACACACAATTGTGTTTCAAACGCAAGAGGTATCGCTACGGAAAAACCCAAAAGGACAACAATGGGATAATCACCGAAAAACTACCAAGTTCTAAACGATTTGGGAACAACCAAAGAGAACATTTTAAGCGGTTTTATTATGGAGTTATTTGAAATGGACACTTGGACTTTCGAATCAGACTTGTGGAAAGAAGCTCGAACTCCTGAAAAATGTTCTGAACTACAATAACTGTACGGCATCTCGGGTCAGTTACAAAGACAGTATGGCGGATGCTTTGCTAATTATACCTATTTTTCAACGGACTTGGGAACAATGTTAGGCATATTCCACATGAGAGAAACACTAACCATGGGCGAGACGAAGTATGAAAGAATGATTTGGGACTTGTGGAGATTGAGGAACCGTAATGATATAAGAGGTACGACAAATATTGAATGAAAATGCACTGTTTTCTCTGTAATTTTGAAGTGACCCGTAGTTGAATACGAGTGAGCATTGCGCATGCTCGCGGCCATGGTGTATGAAATTGTTCGCCATGATGTACATCGATTTCAAACTATTTTCGTAGCCATCAAGTACTTCATGTAGCCCTTTTGATTAGGTATTATTCACTGCCAGCCCTTTTGATTGCTTGATTGGGGGCTGGTGAGATCGTTTTAAATAAACCGATATAGAACATTTCTTTAGATATTGGGTCTGTTTGAGAAAACACGATAATATGCTCAAGCGTAAATTAGTCCGCAGAGTTGTACCCTGGGTGCCAGAGGTTTTGAGAAGTTTCACGATTAGAGAGTAATTTCGTACTATCGTACTATCGTTGCGGAAAGTTCACTCCACAAACCTCTGGCCACTCGAGACATCTCCAACGGGCAGCCTCGCTTTAGAGTTCACTTCCTGTCAAACCGGTTTTATTGCCAGGACTAATTTGCATGTGTCACGTTTCACGTGGTGCAGCGAATGAATCAAAACAAACATTAGGGGGGAAACTCATTCGAAACGCCAGAGGTCGTGTTCTGTTTCAAAACCTCTGGCACCCAGGGTACAACTCTGCGGACTAATTTACGCTTGAGCATATTATCGTGTTTTCTCAAACAGACCCAATATCTAAAGAAATGTTCTATATCGGTTTATTTAAAACGATCTCACCAGCCCCCAATCAAGCAATCAAAAGGGCTGGCAGTGAAAAATCCCCAATCAAAAGGGCTACATGTGTACTTGATGAGTGGTAAGCCAAGGTCTCTTGTGATACATCTGATCAGAGAATAACTACTGGGACCGGATATCGAGCAAAAAATCCCCAATCGAAAGGGCTGGCAGTGGGCAGTGAATAATCCCTAATCAAAAGGGCTGGCAGTGAATAATCCCTAATCAAAAGGGCTGGCAGTGAATAATCCCTAATCAAAAGGGCTGGCAGTGAATAATCCCTAATCAAAAGGGCTGGCAGTGAATACTCCCTAATCAAAAGGGCTGGCAGTGAAAAATCCCTAATCAAAAGGGCTACATGAAGTACTTGATGGATACGAAAATAGTTTGAAATCGATGTACATGTAGCATCACGTTTTTATGTTATGTAGCAATACTCTGGATTTACAAGAATAAACTAGACTTTCTTAAAGTCCGATCCTGTTTTCTTTTCTTTTTGGATCGCTCTCGTCTGCCGTTAACGTACGAGAGTTAGGGGTGGACCATTAGACTACTGATGGGGGGGTTGCACGAATCCCAAAATAAATATCGAGCAAGCCTTTCCTAAGGAAAAAAAAATCGCGCAACACATAAAGGAAGGGAAAAAAAATCGAGCAAGCAATGTAGCCGATTTCAATATATAAATATTAAAAGACGATAAAGATCATTTGATTTTAATAATACACCAGACTCGTTCCTAGTCGTAACTTTAATACCGTGGAAAGGGAAGTAAACCGGACCGGAAAGAAACCGGAAAAAAACTGGAAAGTGCGCAAAGGCGCTTGGGAAGGTGGGGCGCAAAGGCGCACGGGAAGGAAGGAGAATTATGGAATTTTTAAGAAGAGTGAAGGTCGAAACGTCTATTTATTAAAGTTTTGTGGACATTAGAAGTTGGCTGCCTTCAACTCTCTCCTACATTATTTAAGATACAGCCATTCTGGCCATTCTGGCTGCTACGAAATATATCAAATGTATACTACACACGTTTCTGCAATCACTCAATTGCAGAAACGTTGCCGTATAGTACATTTTGTATTTATACTGAAATATCTAATGAAATGCAAAATGTTATTCATGCTAAAATACAACTGTTTCAACACAAAATAGTGCTGAAAACTATTGTGTTGCCCTTGCTGGATGCGATACTAATCTAAAATTGATGATTATGATATATTAGAAGATAATAAGTGATGTTTCACACTTTGTATCTCTGTCATTAGACTTGTATCTCATTAGATATTTGTATAAATGTATACTTACTTAACAACCTTTCTGCAATCGAGTGTATATAAAATATATACAAAATAGATAGATATAAATATATATATATAAATCTTAAAAAGGAATCTTAGTTTCCTTTTAGAAACAGTAACAATAGTAAGTATTAAATATTTTCTTGATTGAACATAATTATTATTCAGTTATTGGCCATAAGACGGCACTATAAATTCTATGTTAATGCGAAATTTTTGTAAGGTAAACTTATAAATTTATAAACTTGAGGAAAAAAAATATCGTGCGAGGTCAAGGTCCTTGAAAAAAATAACGTGCAGAGCTAGGAGCAAAGAAAAAAAATCGAGCAGCCAAAATTCATGCAACCCCCTTCATCAATAATCTAATGGTCCACCCCTTATATATTTAATTTGACATACGATAATATAGCCAGGCGTTCGCTGATTGACAGTTTTGATCAGACGATAAGCTTCTATCAACTACAAACCACGCAAAGCCTTCAAAACATGTCAAAAACGTTTTGGGAAATTCTCTCTCAATCGTATTCAACTTGGCGGAAATAAAACTGTTTTTGGTAAAGTTCGTAATGCTGGTTTACAGAATCAATCAGATCAATGTTTCGCCGCATGCATGCCGATAGTCGTAGGCCGGTGAAGCACGAACATTTCATGTATGTCGCAGTTTAGAAGACGCTCGTCAAATTGCGTCTAAGAAAATAATTTTAGAAGTTAGCCCGTTTTATTTTCACAATGTGCAAGAAGAATAGAGGCAAAAGACTTCTAGATCTGGTGGAAATTGTAATTTGGTTGCCGACTTTTGGTTGCCGACTATCGTGGAAGACGCTCAATAACAGGGTAAGTCCTCGTAATCATGGTTACACTCGATAATTAACTTACACAGTAATTATTTCTCTATTTACTTGACAGTACCGTGACCAGTTTTTCATTTGTTTATTACCCTATCTGTAAGGGAATTTGCAATCGTTTAGCTTATGGAAAGGTCTTTACAGTCAATTCCCCTGATCATTGGGTGAATCGGTAGTGACAATCCCCTGGATTACCTAGTCATTAGGACATCCTCGCATGAATACCCAACCGTTATAGACTGGGCCAACTTTCTCAAAAGTAAACTTCTAGCGGCAAACTCGAGGAAAAGTTGGTAAACAAGCTATTTCCCATAATTTTTGGGCGCTGATTACGAATATGCTGTTTACCAAGCGTAAATTTGCATTTTAAGCGTGCTAATTAGCATAATCACATGAAAACGAGGCTTTACCACGTTTTTGACAATTGCATTGTTTCTTTTAGTCAAATCTACTTAAATGAGATTCAAACAATCCCCCAGTTATAAGAAACAAATATTTGGATTACTTTTGTTATACAAAGATGATCACGTGTTACCTAATTAGCATATTATTACGAAAACGAGGCTAAATTTGCGTTTTTAGTTTCTAGAATGGACCAAAGGAATTCTTGTGGAAAAATGTCGAAAATAAATTAATCAAGCTTTTCAAAATCAAAGTTGTGTGGTGAAGGGGCAGAGATAGCAAGTTCACATCAAGTCTCAATGACTGTTCCACAATTAAGAGACAATGTTGTTACGCAACAGAAATTTAGCTAATGCATTC
>JAUJYZ010000928.1:200000-220473 GCA_033675265.1 Actinostola sp. cb2023 | reverse complement strand
CAGTCGTCATGTGATCTGTCATCTTTCTATTTAGTCACTAGTGTCGTAACCCATAATGAAGATATCAAAAAGTTCGAGTGATTAACCTTGGTTTTACATTCACTTTCTATTTAGTCACCCGAGTGTTCGATACCTAATGAAGATATCAATAAGTTCGAGTGATTACCTTGGTTTTTACATTCACTTTTCTATTTAGTCACTAGTGTCGTACCTAATGAAGATATCAATAAGTTCGAGTGATTACCTTGGTTTTACATTCACTTTCTATTTAGTCACTAGTGTCGTACCTAATGAAGATATCAATAAGTTCGAGTGATTACCTTGGTTTTTACATTCACTTTCTATTTAGTCACTAGTGTCGTACCTAATGAAGATATCAATAAGTTCGAGTGATTACCTTGGTTTTACATTCACTTTCTATTTAGTCACTAGTGTCGTACCTAATGAAGATATCAATAAGTCTCGAGTGATTACCTTGGTTTTACATTCACTTTCTATTTAGTCACTAGTGTCGTACCTAATGAAGATATCAATAAGTTCGAGTGATTACCTTGGTTTTTACATTCACTTTCTATTTAGTCACTAGTGTCGTACCTAATGAAGGATATCAATAAGTCGAGTGATTACCTTGGTTTTACATTCACATTTCTATTAGTCACTAGTGTCGTACCTAATGAAGATATCAATCAGTTCGAGTGATTTACCTTGGTTTTACATTCACTTTCTATTTAGTCACTAGTGTCGTACCTAATGAAGATATCAATAAGTTCGTTGGATGGTTTGTTGATTGCCAAGCGTATTCTGATACTGTATTGATTCTGAATGAACCGACCTGGGACTCTTGGTACTGAGAGTCAATCTTACGTCATATGCACGTGAATTATTTGCTTACTTAATGAGCTCTCTTCACCTTACAAACATTGTTTGTTACTAAGACCAAGCTAACCTGCGTTTTCCTATTGTTTCTGGTAATGAGCTGATTGTTTTCGATTCCCTTGAGGATACAGAACAATATAAAAACAATGCGTTTTCAAACGAAAACGGAGTAGTGTGGACGGGGTCTAATTTAATGACTTTGTTTTTAAAATAACCCGGCTGTCCCAATAGGCTACCCATACATTTCAATCTATTTGCAACGTACTTTTGTCGCGCGCGCGTGTAGACTAACTGCGATTTCAGCGCGATATAATAAATTTTCGGACATTTCAAAACTTTGGCGATTGCGTGGCGACTAATCGCACCTAAATCGTACTGAAATCACGACTGGAAATTACGACAAAAATCGCTTGTGGAAACCGACCTTTATATAAATCCAGCAGGGCGCGGGTGACGTAGCCTCCTTTGCAGACGCTTTTAATGTCGCGGTTTTTCCCGGGACAAACCGCGACATCAAAAGCGTCTGCAAAGGAGGCTACGGGTGACGCGGTTCATTCGGTAAGTACAGTCATGGTCCACTTGAAATGGACTCTATTCTTTATAGCCGTTCTATTTGAAGTTTTTGTATTATCTGTCATGTTGGCAATGTGCGTACTTATACCACATTGAAAAGATGAAGGAATTGTGACAGATAATACAAAAACTTCAAAAAGAACGCCTATAAAGAATAGAGTCCATTTCAAGTGGGCTTAGAACACTTGCAGGAGAGAGTTGTCACAAGTCAGTTGCGCATGCGTTCAATAATGTGCCCATGATCGCGACCTTGTGATTGTGATCAGTTTGCGTGCCGTTGGATGTCCTGCCATGTGGATCTGTCTCAGACAAATAGTGCAAAAGGTTTTACTGGTTTTAAAATAAAGTATCTTAAAAGTGCTACTGACGCTAAAATTTACAAAGTTAAATCTTACAATATTCCAGACGCCGACTATCTTAATATGCTTAACCGATCGCTTGTCTGGTATCAGTTACTAAAATAATCTGAAATGTGCCGCTCTACGGCTATCTATGATATTATGTTAGTTAAAATCTTCTATTCTGATATAAATATATTTACATTTTCTATTTTTATAAATCTCTATAAACTAATTATAGCCTCAATGACGGCGTGTGGATTACCTGTGGTCAGTGTTTTTTTCGTCGAGTGGGTTACCTGTGCTAGGGTGTTTGGCCGAGAGGGACTAATACCGCTCCCTCCCACAGGTAACCCATTCTATAAAAAAAAACTGACCACAGGTAACCCACTCGAGTAGTAAGGCTTCATATTACTAAATGTCGTTCATGAACTCTGGTTCTCATTGATTCCACGTAGACGATTAACAAACTTGTTTACGCCCACTCGTCCCAGTACCACAGGTCTAAAGCGGCTATTACCAGCCGCGCAAGGCCCTGGGCGCGGGAAAACCAACTGAAGTTGTTCTTCTGAGTCTCCTTTCGACGTAAAGTTCAGATTTGAGAGCGTCAGAGTAGTACTCTCTCGTCTGTTGTTATCGAAGATTTCGGGTGATTTTCCTGTAGAGACGCTGCTAGATTGAGATGGCGGAGGCGTCGGGATGTTGGGGGATCCTCCATTGCTCTCTAGTTGGAGCACCATTTGCGTGACTTGCATATCTTCGTCTGTGAGCTCCATTTCTAGAATGTCTAACCAAAATGTCAGTTTCTTGATACGGTCATGAATCAGGAAGATGTTGTCTTGACTGGAAACCTCTTCTTCTTCTTCTTCTTTCTCTTCACTTTACCAACCGAGGTTTGCTTTTTCTCGAGAGGAAACATAGTGTTTATTCTAGTCGCAGATCTCGGTTCTCTGTGCTTCTTTGGCTTCGTTTCAGGTGGTAAGTCAGCTTTTGAGCTGCTCAATGATGGTGGAGTTTCTATTTTTAGTTCTCCTTCGCTGACTTCAATTTCTGGAACTATCGACGATGTGCGGCCATACGAGTCTTCGACCTTCACTTTCGACCCGTTGAAAATGGACATTATCTTCGTCTTCATAAAGTCCAGAAACTCAACTTCGTTCTCTAACGACGCCACGTTCTTTCTCTGATTCGCTTGCGCCTCGTAAAGTATAGCAACAAATACATTCATCAGTATAAAACCCATGAAAACCATGAACGATACTATGTACAACGGGCCCAATACTCGATTCTTCTTCTCTAGAATCCAGAGATCTGAACCTCCACCAATGAACATCTGTAATTCTGTGGCAAGCGCGTCGTAAATGGTGGAGAACGCGGCGTCTTCGCGCCCAAATATCAAGATACCAAGTTGCGCGTACGCAAGTAGTATGACAGTAAAGATGATAGAGAACGGTATAAGGCTTTTCATCGAGATGTTCATGGCAGAAGAGATGACTATAATGCGCATGTGCAGCTTGGTCAGTTTTAGTAACTTTAAGGTAGACACGAACATTAGTAAAGCTATCAGTGGATCTTCGATATCTATTGCCATGACAACGTAGTCAAAACTCAGGTCGCTATATGGATTGGCGTGGATCTGTCTGATGACACCTGACGTGTAGAGGCCTTTGATGAGCTGTGTTGTAACTGTAGAGACACTGAGAAGAACCAGGAATATATCAAGCCAATTCCATGTGTCTTTGAAGAAACTGCACTTGAATTTGGCAACTTTGACGCACAAGAGAATGAAATAAAACAACACAAAAAGTAAAAATAGAAGTTGAAAGGTGAGAAACGTAATGGTTGCCGAGTAAAGTGGTACTGAGTGAATCATATAGGAGGCAAATCCAGCGCCTGTTGGCAGTCTCTCGTACAAGAAACTCAAAAAAACTGGCGTATTCAGTATTAACGTTGAACACGCTAAACATAATCAAAACAGCACTTGATCGTGAATCCAACCACTTTGATTTCGAGAGCTCCTCGACCACTCGTGATGCAATGTCTGGTTGATAACCAAGATTAGCCACATACCCTCCCCCACCGTAAAGATTTTGTCGCCCCCAGTAGGGTAGGGAGGTGATTTCATCCGAGTTGTGGTACTTCCAGGGTTTTGGACATGTTTCAGGTGTCAAGGTTTGATTCGATATGTTGCCGTTACCAAGCAGTGCCTCACCCCACCCTGGTAAGTTTAGTTTGGTGGTATACTCGTTCTTCGTAGAGTAGGTTGCTATACATCGTGGGATTAGAGTTCTGAATTGCTCAGGAATGATACAATGACCTGCAAACAGTAAATGAGAATTTCAAAGGATATATTTACTCTCAAGCGACTTTAAACAGATAATAATAATGATAACTTGGGGGGCTAATCGTCCTTCCTTGCAGCCAGTAGCTGAATTGCGAAGGACGCAGCTCAACGTGGTCGAGTCGAAGGCATATAAAGGCGCACTATGCTGCCACCATACGACCCATGTCTGACCACGGAGCACAGCTTAGATCAAAATATTGTTCGTTTTTACTGAGGGAGGAAAACCGGAGTACCCGGAGAAAAACCCTCGAAACAAGGGAGAAAACGAACTGACAAACTCAACTAATTACTTAAGCGCCCGGTGAATTGAACCAGGCAACACAGCGGTGAGAGGCGTGTACTCTCGATCTCACCACTCGATACTACAGTGTAGCTCTGCCTTACATCAAAGTGTACAACGCAGGTTACGTTATTGTACTTCTTTCTTCCGTACGTGAGCGCTCCTCCAGCTTTTGCCACAGGTAAACGTTAATGTATTACGCAAATCTACACGAGTTATGAGAACTATAATATCTTAGTCAACCAATCAGTAGACAGTGTGATTACCTTGTTGTACGCGTACTTGTTTCATCCGTGGCATACCAAGGAGTATGGACCGTTTATTGTTAATATAGGCCTTGTTCGTTACTACTTGCTTATTGTACCACGATGTCGCGTATAGACCAGGAATCAGAGATTCGCCCAGCCATTCATAAAATGATTGATCATCAGTTACCTAATGAATGGAAAGATGTTAAGTTTGTCTAGCAAGTATATTTTAATTAGTCTCATATCTTATACCAATTTATGATATTAAATTTAGGCTTAGATTTTTAAGTTTTTATTGTAATGCGCAATTAATAATAATAATAATAATAATAATAATAATAATAATCAATTGCTTATATAGCGCCTATACAGGACTGTTCTAAGCGCTGTCATACCGACAAAGAAAATAATATAATATAAAGGTAAATTAAATTAATCATATTTGTATGCTATTATTATTATTATTGTTGTTGTTGTTGTTGTTGTTGTTGTTGTTATTATTATTATTATTATTATTATTATTATTATTATTATTATTATTATTATTATTATTATTATTATTATTATTATTATTATTATTATTATTATTATTATTATTATTATTATTATTATTATTATTATTATTATTATTATTACTGAAGAGTTGCGTTCGCTTTACTCCGACCATAGCACAGTGTACAAATTCCCCGGTATGATAAACAGTGAAAGTATGTTTCACACATATACCGTAGAAGTCCCGGCGAAAACCCCGCATCCTTGACGACAGTAACAACAAACGCAGCGACGCCTTCAAATGATTCTTTTCTAGGTTGTGACGCCCTTTAGTTTAAATTTGACACGGTTTTCTTTGTTATTCATAGGGCTTTATCTCCGGTATTGACCGGTTGAACAATAGAATTGAATTGAATTGCTCATTATGAATTCACCGGGATGTATCCATATACAGCCCTGGGTTGTATATGGATACATCCCGGTGAATTCATAATGAGCACTGAAATGCTATTCTTCATGCTATTCATAGTATTCATGCTAAATAACACTCCAAAAAATACCAGAAAATGCCTCAGATTGCTTCGTGCGAAAACCTTGTCAAATTTAAACTAAGTCAGATAAATACCTCGAACGTCGGCAATAAGCCATATAAATCCCTTACTTAAAAACACAGCCACCTGGTAGGACATTCTGTTCGATTCAGACAGCGTCCAAGAGCGGAGAGGAACAGGCATTTAAATATCCATCCTCCCTAATTTGTAGGTCATTTTTCTCACTGCTCCCTGTTTGTTTCGGTTGTTTTGAACTCCTCCCTCTATATTTTTAGCCATTTCTCCCTGATCCGTTCCTCTCCGCTCCTCCAAGAACTGTTAGATAACATTCTCACCTCCTCAAAGTCAGCGGCAAAGTCTTGTTTGAGAGCGTTATTCATTAGAAAGCCATGCTTCGTACGAGGTCCATAACACACCAAACACAGCAAGATTAGAAACAACACGTACAACGCAATCTCTTTAGCAGTGCTCATCAACTTCATCTCTTTGATCTTTCGTTCTTTGTGAATTCGTTTCTTGTCCTCTGAAAGAGGCTGTAGTTCACAGTCCAGCTGTGCGTCCTTCTCTACTTGGTAGCGCTGTGCGGTGCTCTGCTTTGCTGTAGTGGAGACCAGGCTTTCGCATTTCGTTTTCCTGCTGCATTTCTGTGTGAGTAATGTTACTATGACGACGACGACAATTATTTTAGTTGGTTGGATGACGAACAGATCTTGCACCAGAGAAACTATCATCGATGTCAGCCACTGAGTACTCAAATCGGTTCCCCATTGCATACTGTAGAATATTGTAAATGTTCCCGAGACGACAACGCAAACAAACGACAACAAATAAGCGGTGAATTTCACGAAGTTGGATAATCGTGAAGATCGCTCTCGCTTGCCTAAAAGTTCTTCTTCGCTGGAGCTTCTTCGTTTAGAAATCACGTCATAGTCAAAGCCGGGACTCTTTTCTTGCTCGCGTCGCAGTTTACTCGCGATTTTGAAGAGTTGCACAATCAGCAAGTTTAGCGGCGCAACAACCAGACTACTTTCCATGCCAATGATGATCTGTCGCAGGCTGAACTGCAAAGGACCAACTTGAAAAGTCTTCTCTGTCTTGCCACCGATATTGTAAAAACATTGCATTGGCTATCATGGCGGAGAAGAGGAGAGAGAGACAACATGTAGCCCGCTGTACTCGAGTAAAGTATGTCTGTGGGCTCCTCGCTATCACTGATATCCACAAATGCTCCTCGGCAAAGCCGTTGGTTGTTTTCTCCTTGATTGATTGATTTTGTCCAGTCTTGGTTTGGCTTCTGGGAATAGTTCTCTCAAGCGAGCCGTCGTCCTTGATCACATCTAGCCAGCGGTTACACGGGAATTCCCATTCTCTGTAACTACTCAGATCTTGGATTTGTATTTCACGCAGGAACCAAGAAGGGCTGCTTCCCGAGTTGTCATGCCAGATGCGAATGCACACCAGCTCTCCTAACGAAGAAGGAGTGTGAATAATGAACTTGTCGATATTTCCTCGTCCAAAGAGTCGTCTTTCCGGGAAGTCTTCGTGGAATATCGTGATGACGTCACTTTGGTTCTCAGTTCCCGTGATCGTCATGGCAACGTTGGCCGTTGTTCCACATTGATACCATAGTCCTGTTTCTATGGTGATCTCATAGGATGCTGTGTTGAATGGACTTAGTTTAATGTGAGGTCCATCCTGTAAGAAATGAATGGAAACTCACTGTCTAAACATTGCCAGCCTAGTGAATGCAAAATGTTAATAGAGTACTAAAGTGTGACGTCACGAAACAATTATATTAACTTTGCTTTTATAAATTTTTGATTTCCAGTTCAGATAGAATATCATGAAAGAAGTTCACACACCAATTTTTATGACAATCGTTTAAATAGCGGTCGAGATATGGCCAGTTGAATATATAATTTGCCTTAACAAATCACTGTATTTTCGGCTCCGTTCTTAACTTTAGGAACGGAGCCGAAAATACAGTGATTTGTTAAGGCAAATTATATATTCAACTGGCCATATCTCGACCGCTATTTAAACGATTGTTATAAAAATTGGTGTGTGAACTTCTTTCATGATATTCTATCTGAACTGGAAATCAAAAATTTATAAAAGCAAAAATTATTTTTTATGACGTCATGACTTTAGTACTCTATTGTCATCATGATTTCTTTCCGCCCTCGAGGCATACATGTAGGTGATGTACCAAAACTGTACAACGCACACAGTTGTCTCCTAGGGTCCTAATTTGACTTCACAAGTGCCCGCCCCTCGAGTGTGGCCAAATATAAACGCCTTACGCAAATTGTAACTTCTGTGAGTATTTATAAGTACAAACTGAGACGCAGCGGCCATGTCGGAGGTACAACTAATTCGCCTTTTCCATGTAGAGCGGGAAACTGGGTTCGAGTTGAGACCGCAAAGCATGTATGGATTGTTTGGAAGGACAGAATCGGAACATTTTGAAAGAGATACGTGTGCTTACTGCTCCTGGGATGTCTTCTTCGGTGAGTAAAATATGTTCTTTAGATGGGACTGTCGAGCTATCTTTTACGAAGGACGCCATTACTATTTTTGTCCTTCCAAACAATCCATACATGCTTTGCGGTCCCAACTCGAACCCAGTTTCCCGCTCTATATGGAAAAGGCGAATAGAAGCTAATCAGGAATATGTTTTAATTGTTACCGGGATCCAACATGGCCGCCATGACGTCACGTGCTAACCAGCAACATTAAAGTACCTTGACTCGATCTTTTCTGTCTGCTCGTCTACACAATATCAACACTAGAAAGTACAACAGAAACAGCGCAGCCGTAAAACCAATCACGCTGAAGTTTTTAGTTTCATGTAATCTACTGAATGCCATGACAACCACATCAAAGTCGATAGGATTTGGCGCCACCAGGAAGTCTCCCCCAAATGACGTCAGATGGTTACACAGGCATTGGAGGTTGGACGAGGAGGACTGGTTACCAGCCTGGAACGATAACAAATCATCCAATCATAACCGATACATTGCTAACAACACTCACTATTGAACCGATGCAAAACTGGACCTCTCGGGCTAAGGATAAGGTGGTCGTTTGCCCGGTGGTCGTATGTCCGGTGGTCGTATGTCCGGTGGAGGTCGTTTTCCCGGTGGTCGTATGCCCGGTGGTCGTATGACCGGTGGTCGTATGCCCGGTGGAGGTCGTTTTCCCGGTGGTCGTATGCCCGGTGGTCGTATGCCCGGTGGTCGTTTGCCCGATGGAGGTTTGCAAACCTCATTGGGATAAAGTCTTTGTTGAAAGTATTTCATATCGATCCATGTATTTGTTCATGTGTTAATAAGAAAGAAAAGACACTCTTGATATACTCAAGGGAATGGTCTAGTCTGAAATGGGACAACATTGAGGCAAGGGGAAAGAGTCTATAGCTTCATATCAATAGACGTCATTTCCGGTCTCATGAGCGGAATTTTCGTCAGCTGAATTCTCTCTGCTCGATATCACATTGGGGCAGTGTTTGCCCCTCAGTGAAGTCAAACATTCAAGGACTTTGAACAGCTGATTGATATCAAGCAATAACTCAGGGTAGTATTGTTCGAAAACCTTTACGAATGTTCGACTGTTACTTACCTCACAGCCATCTGATGTCCACTTTTGAAGTGACTTTGACCAGTACAAGCAACTTGACAAAGAAGCGCTCACCGAGATATTCAAATCACGTGCAGGATCATACACAGGTATCATGGTCACGTTCTTGGGGGGAGGGGTGGTTGGGGGGTCTCGAATTTCTACACACGATCGCTTTTGTCTACCAGTTCCACCACAAGATCGCCTAACCCGCCTGGCTTGGGGCTCAGTGGTTTCACTCTCTTGATAGAGCAGCCCTATGACGTAAGTCCCTTTGTTGCTAAACACCGAGCCAGGAATGTTGACGTAAGGGTCACGTGAGCAGCTATTGGACGATTGTCCGGCCTGGCATCGTGAGACGTCGGGGACCTTGGTCTTGTAGTCGTAGTTGTCGACTGTTGGTCGATCCCTTAGCTTAACAAACACGACAACTGTAACTTCGACAGACGCTATCTCAATCTTCATCTGAAGAGACGAGCCCGCGATGTCGACGCTGACACGCCTGTACTGCATCGTGTCTCCGCTGCTTGGTTTTAAAAAACGTTTTCTTCTCCGCGGGGTCCTGGGACGAGGTATTTGTGCGTGGGATTGTCATGACGATGGGTGACTTCAGATTGGAGATATCGATGTCACTTCCGGTATTGTCCATGCAAGCGAGGCTGATTACAGATGACGTCACACGACTACTGGTTGAGTCCCAGGAGAATGGGTTATGTGGCGTGGCCACCAGCTGTTTGCAAGTTATATGCACTAGAAGTATAAACTAATAAGGAAGCGATAACCCCACGTTAAGCACACTCAACCGGCACTACAGAACAATCTGAGTCCCAGGTGGGAAACGAACCCACGACCTGCCGATTTTCTAGACGGTTGCTCTACCACTGAGCTACTGGACACTTTTGTGATTATCTGAGGGTTGAGTGTGATATAGCACTGAAATCCATCAGTGACGTGACATATACTGAAATCCATCAGTTACTAAAATGTAAGAAATTTGTATATACGTGGGAATACATAGATAACCATAGATAATCACTGAATCAGATAATCATAGAGTATCCAGTAGCTCAGTGGTAGAGCAACCGTCTAGAAAATCGGCAGGTCGTGGGTTCGTTTCCCACCTGAGGCTCAGATTGTTCTGTAGTGCCGGTTGAGTGTGCTTAACGTGGGGTTATCGCTTCTTTATTCATTTATATGTATAATTCACCGTTCTAGTATAAACTAGTGTTACCTGAATATCTACAGTCGATAAGCTGCTCAATCTCGAACCAAACAACTGTTCAGCGGCTGGCAACGTAAAGCTGGTCTTGTCGTCTGTAATCTGTGAGCCACCGACATCAAAGGGTTTGTTTCTGCTGAGAACTACCGACATGTGAATGGTTTTCACGACAGTCGGTTTCTCGCCAGCGGTCATACGCGAAAGAAGTGTGTTTGACACTTGTTTTACTAATATTGCAGACTCTTTGGCAAGAGCGATACTCTAAAGTGAAAAAACACCAAATTAGTTTAATACAATTTATAATCTCAGACTGGACATCCGCGGGCTCCACACCAAATATAGAATTTTCCCTACCAAATATGGAAATTTGCTACCAAATATGGAAATTTGCTACCAAATATGGAAATTTGCTACCAAATATGGAAATTTGCTACCAAATATGGAAATTTGCTACCAATTTTTGTTACCAGAAATTTGCTACCAAATATGGAAATTTGCTACCAGAAATTAGAAAGCCAAATATGGAAATTTGTTACCAAATAAGGAGTTGTTAGTCAGATATCCTCTATTAACTATATATAGTCTGCATACCTGTGACTTTGCTCTATTTGCTTTTCCACTTGGCTGGGTTTTCTGTGCAGAATCAATGCGCGCGTGCTTGGAAGCAGCGTTCCAAATGTTACCAATCCCGTAAAGTATATTCTGTCCTCCTTTGTCAAGGTCACCTGACTGCTGGTCATCGTCACGTGACTTAACTGACAACACATTGGACAGGTCCTTTAGGATCCTCAAGGACGAGCTCTGGAATAAAGACAAGGTATTACAGCACTGAGTAGCACTTGGAGATACCAAGAGAGGTTACCAAGCTGTAGGTAACCTGGCCTTGTGTTAATCAGTTGGCATCCTTCAATATTTGCGCATGCGTACAATAGTATTACTTGGAGATACCAAGAGAGGTTACCAAGCTGTAGGTAACCTGGCCTTGTGTTAATCAGTTGGCATCCTTCAATATTTGCGCATGCGTACAATAGTATTACTTGGAGATACCAAGAGAGGTTACCAAGCTGTATGTAACCTGGCCTTTGTGTTAATCAGTTGGCATCCTTCAATATTTGCGCATGCGTACAATAGTATTACTTGGAGATACCAAGAGAGGTTACCAAGCTGTATGAAACCTGGCCTTGTGTTAATCAGTTGGCATCCTTCAATATTTGCGCATGCGTAGAGCGATTCTCGAAAAAAGTTGACGAACAAATAAACACGAGAATCCTTACCTGGGTTTCTTGGGATAAAATTGCGTCATTTTTGGTTGCCGAGGCAACGATGGAAGAAACTTGCGTCAACGTTTCAATATTTTCAACCTTGATGTCAGCAGTTTGATCGAGGATCGAGGCGACTATCTGTGCAAAGACGTTACTCTGTTAGCTAGAACATCGATGAAAAATACAACCAGAAAGAAATAAAGATCATCAAAAACAAACATTGAAAAGGAATGAATGAATGAAAGGAATTAAGCAACGGGAAGGAAGAGAAGAGAGGAAGAGAAGGAAGAGAAGGAAGAGAAGGAAGAGAAGGGAGAGAGAAGGATTGGAATGGGAGGAAAGGGAAGAAAGGGAAGACAAGTAGTAATAGAAGAAAGGTAACGACGTGAAGGGATGGGAGGAGAACGAAAGGAATTAGAAAAAGAAAGATGGAAGAAAGAATGAATGAATGAACAAACATTAGTCTACCTTTTCCTGGGTGTCTGTCGACAAAGTTACAATAGTATCAAGTACAGCATTGGCTAACTGAGTAGCACCGTCAACATTACCAGTCTTTAGCATGTTTGCCATATCACTAGATTGGCCGACAGACATACTCTCTAGTGTACTCGCTAGGGTGGTGTTGGGAGCGAGTTGCTTTGGTGTAACCTATAATTAACAGAAAGCATTCTTCACATGTAGTATCAATTCGTTTGCGCGTTGCTTTCTTCAAGACTTTGTCAATTACAGATTTTCAAATAGCGCGTCCTCAAACTTAAACTACCGTAAAGTTCCGAAAGTAACGAGGTCGTTACTTTCGGATTTAGCAACCTTAGGTAACTGTTACTTTCGGGGGGTCGCTACTTTCGGGGGGTCGTTACTTTCGGGATTTGCTAGCAAGCATCAATATTTACTGTTACTTTCGGGGGGTCGCTATATACTTTCGGGGGCTCGCTATTTTCGGAACTTTACGGTAATGAATGTAATTGCTATAGCAGTTTTGTGGTCGTGTAAGTGCTTTAATTGCCGCTTACCTTAGCTCGTATATTGCTTACCTTAGCTCGTATATTGCTGACCTTAGCTCGTATATTGCTGACCTTAGCTCGCATATTGCTTACCTTAGCTCGTATATTGCTTACCTTAGCTCGTATATTGCTTACCTTAGCTCGTATATTGCTGACCTTAGCTCGTATATTGCTGACCTTAGCTCGTATATTGCTGACCTTAGCTCGTATATTGCTTACCTTAGCTCGTATATTGCTTACCTTAGCTCGTATATTTGTGGAGTTAGTAGCACCGAACGAATCAGATATGAAAACCTCGATATCTACGAAGTTGTCGTTTGACGTCATTCCTGCAGGTAACTGACAAGTCGTCGTCTTCTCAGCACCATGATACAGGAGGACATAAGCTCCGTCAGCCTTGCGGTACCTGAACTGATATTTCAAGGGCGTCTCCGTGTCACTCCAGTCTCGGCACTTCAGCTGAAAGTTAGTACTCAAGGCCTCGCCGTTCTGCGGCGATATGGAGCATTCGCCGCCAAAAGGGGGAGCATTTGTGGTTAATCTATATTCATTAGATGTCTTTACACGACCAGGCGTATACACTTGGATTTTACATCGATACGTTGTCCCTCCTTCGAGTTTGTCTGGTTGCACAACGAAACCGGGAGACGAGGCCTTGCTCATCAGAAACGATTGTAAGTTTTCTAGTTTCTGCCAGACTGAATGACCGCCGCTTGAGTCGATCTCCTTGTACATGGTCCACGTGTAGACGGTGTCGGCCCTGCAACCATCTCCTTGACACGTGACCTCGAGACTGAATTTGGACGAAGGGTTTACAGTAGTTGGGTCGCAATTAGCATTGCACCTTAGCAAGAAAAGAAAAGATATGTCATCTAGATACATAGATAGATAGATAGATAGATTTAAATACCTGTATGTTCGACCAGTATCCCGTATGTTCGACCAGTATCCCGTATGTTCGACCCGTATCCCGTATGTTCGACCCGTATCTCGTATGTTCGACCCGTATCCCGTATGTTCGACCCGTATCCCGTATGTTCGACCAGTATCCCGTATGTTCGACCCGTATCCCGTATGTTCGACCCGTATCCCGTATGTTCGACCCGTATCCCGTATGTTCGACCCGTATCCCGTATGTTCGACCAGTATCCCGTATGTTCGACCCGTATCCCGTATGTTCGACCCGTATCCCGTATGTTCGCGCGACCCGTATCCCGTATGTTCGACCCGTATCCCGTATGTTCGACCCGTATCCCGTATGTTCGACCCGTATCCCGTATGTTCGACCCGTATCCCGTATGTTCGACCCGTATCCCCCATACCTTAAGAGTATATTAGGTGGATCCCCAGGGATGATTTGAACAATTTGGGTCGCTGTCCTTTTTCTGTCTCCTTTGCTTAACAAGATCACAAATTCGTAGCTTCTATCTACTGTAAGTACACCGCTACTAATCGTGAATTTCTCTGGAGTATGCTGAGATGGTAGTTTACCAATACCGGTACCAAAGCACCCAGTACCACTCCCAGGGGTCAGAGAAATGTCTGGTAAACTATGGAGATCTTGTGATGGCCAAGTCTCGCCTACTAGACGGCACAACCACGTAAATACAATCCCGTCACGCCTGTACGTCCCGACATCCGGGTCATACGAACTAGACGCGTCAAGGACGACAGATTGCGTAAAGCCTTTCGTCACCAGATTTCCGCCTGCAATACGTGCGACCAGCGGTGACGCAACTATTTTGATGACGCCATAGGTCATCACCGTTGCCTTGGTAACGCCATATCTGCTTACATAGAATCGAACAATGAATGGACCATATGCTAATGAGTTTCTCTCCAAGTAAAGCTGCGTTGATTGCGTATTCAAAGTCTTCTCTTCACCATTGGCTTTTTCTTGTTCGTCCAATGGTGTCACTGTCCAGTTAAAGGCATAGCTAACACCTGGACCGTCACAATTCACTTCTGACACTTTGCCTTTGATGATGTAAGAGCGGGAGCATTTTAGCTCAACTGCATGTCGTAGAGACTGAGCAAGGCTTGGAATTATCACGGAGGGCATTGCGCAGGTGATATTGGTGGTTTCTGTGGCAAAAGAGATGCAGCATAAAGTCAGTCTTCTTCGGTGGTTTAGTAAAATAATAATAATAAAATAATAATTGAAAAAAAAAAACTATTATAAATTATTAAAAATATACTAAAGCGACAGTTTCTTTAATAAATTACGTAGAGTTTTTCAGTGTTCATCAAAGTCAGACTAAATCTTACCGATAGAAATTGAGGGAAAGTTAAAGGAACATCAAGATACCCAGAAATCTTAGCGAGGTGAGTTTGAACGTGCAATTGAAATAAATGACTCTCGCAATTGATTCGGAAAAAAATTGAAAATTAACAATTGCAAACTGACTAATTTTCAATAACAATGATGCCGTAATAACCATGCCTCAATACCTTTGAACTGAATTCTAAAACGACTTGTAACATTGTCTAGCAGTAATGTACTTAACAAAGGCCTATACCGCACGAGGAAACAGGTATATGTTGTAGACGGCAGAAAAAGTTATGCAAGGAAGATATTTTGAAAATGATGGAACACAGAGGTATCTGTTCTGTGCATCTCTTTTCTATAAAGAGCTTTTCCATGTAACAAAGGTCGCACAGAACATATTTGGATATTGTATTGAGTAACGATGAAGTATTTATACACATATTCTATCCACACATACCGTTTTTACAAATAACATATTCAGGAACTGAAAAAGAAAAACAAGAGAAATTTACTGTTTATTGATGACGTCACTGGTTAACCACAATGGTCGCCATGGCTACTAGTACCATCAATACTAACATAATGAAAACCACGTTAGTTGCTATGACAACCATATTAGTTGATTTCTAGTTTTCTTACCACATTTGAGTTCTGTCACTTTCAAATAACTCGGGTCTACAGTGAAATTCCCCAGAGTTCCGTTTCTGATTTGTCTGTTGTAGAGGTTCAATGCTTCGCCAGAGGAATTACGGTCTACTTGGCCTGTAAATATGACTACACCGCCAGCTCTGTCAACAAACAAGTGGCCAATAAATGATACGAAGACGATTCAGTGTCGGCTAAACAATAAACTGATGAAAGATAACTTACTCAAATCGTACAACTTGTAAGCGAGAAACCCCGTAGCGAGTGTGCTGTTTGAATAGCGAGTAAAGCTAAAACAAGGAAATATAGAAAATGTTGTTAAAAAGATGATGACGATGATACTAGCGACGGCGTTGGAACTGTTGTTTTTAGTTGAGGATGATGATTATGATGATGATGATGATGGTGGTGATGATGATGATGATTATGATGATGACATCACCCAAAAGAAAGCAAAAAAGAAAAGTAAAGTAAACGAGATACAAGTCACACAATGGCGTAAGTTTCACTGAAAAAGCGCAAGTTGATCGGTGTAAATTCCGTGTAAATTCCGTGTAAATTCCGTGTAAATTCCGTGTAAATTCCGTGATTCTGTGTAGATTATATTTCCATGGTTTTGGACATTGACACACGAATTCACACGAACAGAATTTCGAGCGGTCTTGAGCTGACGTCTCACTTACCGCATCTACCAGTCGCTTAGCCACTGCCAAAAACTCGTGTGAACATTGATCGGTCAAATTCAGACGGATGTCAACAGAAGTCAGTCTTATGGCGCTACTAAAATGTAGAATGTCATGGAGTACACTAGAATCTGTAACGTTAAACACAACACGAGTCATGGAAACAATTAACTAACAATATTGATTCAATAAAAGGACACTTTTCCCGCGCCATACTTACTGGAGGGTGGCGCCAAACAACGGATATAATCAGGAACTGAAAAGAGAAATGAAATACGGACAAGTTGAATGCTTGTTCAGTGATATGAGGGACTATGGGATATATGGGATGAAAGTTGTCCAATCAGATGAGTTGTAGCCGGCACGTGTGTACACTCGCCATCATTACTACAATATTATCAAAGTGAACATTTTGATCTCTGGTATTTATACCGGATATTCTATCCACACATACCGTTTTTACAAATAACATATTGTAGTAACGATGAAGTATTTATACACATATTCTATCCACACATACCGTTTTTACAAATAACATATTCAGGAACTGAAAAAGAAAAACAAGAGAAATTGACTGTTTATTGATGACGTTGCTGGTTGACATGGTAACCACAATTGTCGCCATGGCAACTATTGCCATCGAAACTGACGTGATGAAAACCACGTTAGTTGCTATGACAACCATATTAGTTGATTTCTAGTTTTCTTACCACATTTGAGTTCTGTCACCTTCAAATAACTCGGGTCTACAGTGAAATTCCCCAGAGTTCCGTTTCTGATTTGTCTGTTGTAGAGGTTCAATGCTTCGTCAGAGGAATTACGGTCTACTTGGCCTGTAAATATGACTACACCGCCAGCTCTGTCAACAAACAAGTGGCCAATAAATGATACGAAGACGATTCAGTGTCGGCTAAACAATAAACTGATGAAAGATAACTTACTCAAATCGTACAACTTGTAAGCGAGAAACCCCGTAGCGAGTGTGCTGTTTGAATAGCGAGTAAAGCTAAAACAAGGAAATATAGAAAATGTTGTTAAAAAGATTATGATGATGATACTAGCGACGGCGTTGGAACTGTTGTTGTTAGTTGATGATGATGATGATGATGATAATGATGATGATGATGATGATGATGTTGATGGTGATGATGATGACGATGGTGGTGATGATGATGATGATGGTGGTGATGATGATGATGATAATGATGATGATGATGATGATGATGATGGTGGTGATAATGATGATGATGATGACATCACCAAAAAGAAAGCAAAAAAGAAAAGTAAAGTAAACAAGATACAAATCACAGAATGGCGTAAGTTTCACTGAAAAAGCGCAAGTTGGTTGGTGTAAATTCCATGTAAATTCCGTGTAAATTCCGTGATTATTCTTTGTAAATTATATTTCCATGGATTTGGACATTGACACACGAATTTTCACGAACAGAATTTCGAGCGGTCTTGAGCTGACGTCTCACTTACCGCATCTACCAGTCGCTTAGCCACTGCCAAAAACTCGTGTGAACATCTATCGGTCAAATTCAGAGGGATGTCAACAGAAGTCAGTCTTATGGCGCTACTAAAATGTAGAATGTCATGGAGTACACTAGAATCTGTAACGTTAAACACAACACGAGTCATGGAAACAATAAACTAACAATATTGATTCAATAAAAGGACACTTTTCCCGCGCCATACTTACTGGAGGGTGGCGCCAAACAACGAATATAATCAGGAACTGAAAAGAGAAATGAAATACGGACAAGTTGAATGCTTGTTCAGTGATATGAGGAACTATGGGATATATGGGATGAAAGATGTCCAATCAGATGAGCGATGAGCCCGCGATGAATTCGCGATGAGCCCGCGATGAGTCCGCGATGAGTTCGAAAGCTCGAGTCAAACAATAAAGATTTGGTTGAAGAAACTCTCAGTAGAACATGGCACATTGTTTGGATATTGTAGTAACGATGAAGTATTTATACACATATTCTATCCACACATACCGTTTTTACAAATAACATATTGTAGTAACGATGAAGTATTTATACACATATTCTATCCACACATACCGTTTTTACAAATAACATATTGTAGTAACGATGAAGTATTTATACACATATTCTATCCACACATACCGTTTTTACAAATAACATATTGTAGTAACGATGAAGTATTTATACACATATTCTATCCACACATACCGTTTGTACACAAATAACATATTCAGGAACTGAAAAAGAAAAACAAGAGAAATTTACTGTGTATTGATGACGTCACTGGTTGACATGGTAACCACAATTGTCGCCATGGCAACTATTGCCATCGAAACTGACGTGATGAAAACCACGTTAGTTGCTATGACAACCATATTAGTTGATTTCTAGTTTTCTTACCACATTTGAGTTCTGTCACTTTCAAATAACTCGGGTCTACAGTGAAATTCCCCAGAGTTCCGTTTCTGATTTGTCTGTTGTAGAGGTTCGATGCTTCGTCAGAGGAATTACGGTCTACTTGGCCTGTAAATATGACTACACCGCCAGCTCTGTCAACAAACAAGTGGCCAATAAATGATACGAAAACGATTCAGTGTCGGCTAAACAATAAACTGATCAAAGATAACTTACTCAAATCGTACAACTTGTAAGCGAGAAACCTCGTAGCGAGCGTGCTGTTTGAATAGCGAGTAAAGCTAAAGCAAGGAAATATAGAAAATGTTGTTAAAAAGATGATGACGATGATACTAGCGACGGCGTTGGAACTGTTGTTGTTAGTTGAGAATGATTATTATTATGATGATGATGATGATGATGGTGGTGATGATGATGATGATGATGATGACATCACCAAAAAGAAAGTAAAAAAGAAAAGTAAAGTAAACGAGACACTAATAACTCAATGGCGTAAGTTTCACTGAAAAAGCGCAAGTTGATCGGTGTAAATTCCGTGTAAATTCCGTGTAAATTCCGTGTAAATTCCGTGTAAATTCCGTGATTCTGTGTAGATTATATTTCCATGGTTTTGGACATTGACACACGAATTCACACGAACAGAATTTCGAGCGGTCTTGAGCTGACGTCTCACTTACCGCATCTACCAGTCGCTTAGCCACTGCCAAAAACTCGTGTGAACATTGATCGGTTAAATTCAGACGGATGTCAACAGAAGTCAGTCTTATGGCGCTACTAAAATGTAGAATGTCATGGACTACACTAGAATCTGTAACGTTAAACACAACACGAGTCATGGAAACAATTAACTAACAATATTGATTCAATAAAAGGACACTTTTTTCCCGCGCCATACTTACTGGCGGGTGGCGCCAAACAACGGATATAATCAGGAACTGAAAAGAGAAATCAAATAAGGACAAGTTGAATGCTTGTTTAATGATTATGCGGGACTTATTACTGCCCTGTTATGCGGGATATCGGCGCATAGTCTTGGTGGAATTACATTGATGTGGCTGGTGGCAGCAAATAACTGCCGTCCGCGTCGACACGCAACGCCCCTTGCGTTGATACACATATCCACGAGTTACTAAACTCACCTGTTTGATTTACGACGTGGATTGATGATGACAAACTTGACGTCACTTCGACTACCGATGATGATGTCATAATTGGTGTCGTGTCTTCCATGGATGGCGTTGTCGTCATAATTGGTGTCGTGTCTTCCATGGATGGCGTTGACGTCATAATTGGTGTCGTGTCTTCCATGGATGGCGTTGACATCATAATTGGTGTCGTGTCTTCCATGGATGGCGTTGACGTCATAATTGGTGTCGTGTCTTCCATGGATGGCGTTGACGTCATAATTGGTGTCGTGTCTTCCATGGATGGCGTTGACGTCATAATTGGTGTCGTGTCTTCCATGGATGGCGTTGACGTCATAATTGGTGTCGTGTCTTCCATGGATGGCGTTGACGTCATAATTGATGTCGTATCTTCCATGGATGGCGTTGACGTCATAATTGGTGTCGTGTCTTCCATGGATGGCGTTGACGTCATAATTGGTGTCGTGTCTTCCATGGATGGCGTTGACGTCATAATTGGTGTCGTGTCTTCCATG
>JAUJYZ010000928.1:187500-197500 GCA_033675265.1 Actinostola sp. cb2023 | reverse complement strand
AATGGATGCTTTCACCTCTATGGATTTGTATTCTTGTAGGTCAACGTGCGTCAAGTTTGAGGGATTGGATGAGCATACAAGACTTGGTGTGGCGGGGATGATTTTAACAAACCCGAAAAACCAACTTCCCGCTCCCTGAATGTACTTGATCTTTGAGTGAAACGCTATCAAATAGACTCCATAGGAAAGCTGTCCTGGGGAGATTCTCGGACTCTGTGCCGTTGTCAGCGAGACAGCGTGTCCTTGTACTGTTTGGCCACCGCTATTTACAGCAAACGCCTTGGTTTGGTTGATGGTTTCACTACATGGAATGCACTTTAGATCAGCCATGTAAACTGTTAGCTGGTAGGTTTTGGAGCACAAGAGAGCGCTTGCCGTGTTGTATGAAGCACCAACATAGACACGTATACTGGGAGGTGAACACCCCACATCGATGACTTTGAAAAAGAATAAAACACAGTATTTAGAAAACTATAATGTATTACCCACACTAGCTTACTAGACTGCGATGTAAATGCCAAGTGTACAGTTCTGACGAACGCCTACTTTTGCGCGCATGCGCACTGATCGCTCTAAAGATGTCTCTCATTCCCTAGAGCACGCGGGATAATATATTGGGTTCCCTGTGGTAGAACACGCAGGATAATATATTGGGTTCCCTGTGGTAGAACACGCGGGATAATATATTGGGTTCCCTGTGGTAGAACACGCGGGATAATATATTGGGTTCCCTGTGGTAGAACACGCGGGATAATATATTGGGCTCCCTGTGGAAGAGCACGTGGGATATATTGGGCTCCCTATGGAAGAGCACGTGGGATATATTGGGTTCCCTGTGGTAGAGCACGCGAGATGAGGGAGGGAACAGTCGGATCCTAGTCCCACTAAATAACTACCCCGCACCACTAGGCTATGGTGCACGCTTGTTGATTTGGAGGACAAAATAACCTAGTGTATCTTGTGAATTGACAGTCTATTGTTGTGCAAATTACTATGGTCCCGTGGCTCGTACTGAAACACAGCGCGTTAGAAGCACACGGCCCGGGATCGATTCCTCGCTGCACCGAATTTTTTATTCTTTTATTACTGTTTGTTTTTGTAAGAACATTTTTATGCTCACGAAAATGATTATTTTAATAATGTAAAATAATTAAAAATAATTAAAAAATGTTAAGTTATTTGTATTTTTAAAATATACAGTCATTCTCAAAAAGGTTGTCCAGATGAAAAGACTGCAATACTACAATAAAGTCACGTGATTTATTATGTTTTCAATTTCTTCGCGTGGAATTTCAATTTGAGATGCAAAAGTACACGGCATTGTGAGAACTGAATGTAATGGCGCTGGTATCAACTCGCAGTTCCGCGCGCAGAAATTGAATACATAATACATCACGTGACTTTATTGTAGTCTTTTCATCTGGACAACCTTGTTGAGAATGACTGTATATGAAGTCTGTGTCCTTAAAACGGTTTTGTTGACTAAGACACATTTTGTAATAACAGTTCTCATATATATCATATATATATTATACAATTGCAGGTGATCTACTAACCTTTAATTTCTAATGTTATATCTTTTGAAGTAATAAGAGTTTGCAGAACTGTCGTGATATTCACTAAGTCGTGAGTCCCATTGATGTTTTTCACGATCACCTGTGCAATTACTCCAACACTGACCAGCGGTCTGAAATCAAAGATACTCGAGCATTAATCGTAAAACACGTGACATTTAAGCTATAAACACGATATACTTACCTGAAGTGTACCTGAGTAAATGACCACGTTCCGTCTAAACTTCGTAGAGCGGCATTAATCTAAAACCAAGCAACAAAAACATTATTTTGAAATAAGAACTAGTTTTCAGGCTACCTTACTTAGTTTCCAAAAACACTTTCCACTAAAAGAAAATTTATATAAGTTAAATGTGTAAAAGTTTTAAGGTAAAATGTAATGTCCTTGCGGAGTTATGAACGTTTTTAATTCTGAAAGTACATCAGAACGAGGCTGTGTACGCATGACATCAAAATCCAAACTCTATAAATGTCATTTACGATATCTTCTCGGAATTTTATCCAATACTATTGGAATTTTCCAAACATATTAATGAATAATTGCTTTTTCAGATGGCAGTGTTTATTTTTATGTGAAAGATGCTAGTGATCTCGAAAATCAGCACGCGTGAATAAGCTAGGTATATTGCATATAATCTGCACAAAAGCTATGTTCCAAGCCAGAACTGTGGTTGAGTTCAAAAACATGCTCTACAAAAATCAACTAGTAGTCGGTAGTCTTCCAGTCCTTCATTTGACAAGAGAGAAAGATGAAGACTGGACGCACTTACTTTCCCACGTATCTTCAGAGATTTCATTAGATACTGAAACGATCTGGAACTTAGGAATCTGAGTTCAAACACCTCATTTTCAGTGAATATCTTGATTTTGAGATTGAGTTCTAGAATAAACGAAAACAACACATAATTATTAGGGCGAATCAATAGTGAGAAGGAGTTCCTGGCTATTGAATGACCGATCGAGTGACTGATTGATTGACTGACTGACTGACTGACTGACTGACTGACTGACTGACTGACTGACTGACTGACTGACTGACTGACTGATTGGCTGGCTGACTGACTGACTGACTGACTGACTGACTAACTAACTGATACTGACTGACTGACTGACTGACTGACTGACTGACTGACTGACTGACTGACTGACTGACTGACTGACTGACTGACTGACTGACTGACTGACTGACTGACTGACTGACTGACTGACTGACTGACTGACTGACTGACTGACTAACTAACTGATACTGACTGACTGACTGACTGGCTGATACACTGACTGACTGATACACTGACTGATACACTGACTGATACACTGACTGATACACTGACTGACTGATACACTGACTGATACACTGACTGATACACTGACTGATACACTGACTGACTGATACACTGACTGACTGACTGATACACTGACTGATACACTGACTGATACACTGACTGACTGATACACTGACTGACTGACTGATACACTGACTGATACACTGACTGACTGACTGACTGACTGACTGACTGACTGACTGACTGACTGACTGACTGACTGACTGACTGACTGACTGACTGACTGACTGACTGACTGACTGACTGACTGACTGACTGACTGGCTGGCTGACTGACTGACTGACTGACTGATACACTGACTGACTGACTGACTGACTGATTTCAGCCCTACCCGTGATAAAATAAACGTCTTGAGCCAACGTTCCACCAGTCCCATTCAAGCAATCGCTACTTTTTCCATGCCGTTCATATGTCTGAAGCGCATCTCGAGCCGAGAAGCATTGAATCGTCTGACCCGATCCGTACTGCAAACCAAAAACTCGATTTCCTTTAAGACTGGTTTCGTTTGCACATTTCTGTATAGCGTACGAGTGATTGATGTACGATGCTATCAGAGTTGGAATTGCTCTCTGGTCATCTCTGTCGTTGTAGCATCCCAAATGACGCAATGGAATCGCTGAATCGTAAATAGAACATGCAGTTATAGAACTAAGATAAAGATATGGCAGGAGACGAGAGCTAGGGTATAACTGGGATGAGATAGGATAAACCACGAGGGTAAGACAGTAATCACTGCCGGATAGTTCCGTAAAAATAGACTTAAAACACTTAAAATATTCATTTAATTAATACGGTTTTTGTGACAAATGCACGTATCAGCGGCTTCCCCGAGGGGTCGACCCCCGGGCTAACCACGGTGATATGTGGGGGGAATACAGAGGGATTGGATGCAAACATCGCCCCTGGGGTCGGGAAAATGCTTGCAGTGACTTTGTTTTATGGTTGGAAAATTGGGGTGGGGGATTTGTTGAAATTGTTTTCGTCATGAAAGTAACGACGGCGATTGATTTTTGTCTTTCAATACAAGAATAAGTGGGATATGAGATCACTGCTGACCAAATAAATGTAGATGTAGATGGCAATGTACGAATTTCGATGTGTTCTTGACTTGGGCTACCTGTGTGAAAATCCAACTTGGAAGAGAGAGGCTGGGACGAGTATTCCGACATTGAAGCGTGCAGGATCATTATAGACCTTATTCACGCGTGCTGGTTTTCGAGATCAGAATACTAGGATCTTTCACATACAAATGACCACTGCCATCTGAAAAAGCAATTATTCATCAATATTTTTGGAAAATTTCAATAGTTTTGAATAAAATCCCGAGAAGATAGCGTTAATGACATTTATAGAAATTTCTCGAAATTGCTTAATTTCAAGGTTTAACACTTTCCACTAAAAGAAGATATTGATATAAGATAAGTGTAAAAGTTTTAGAGAAAAATGACATGTCCTTGCGGAGTTATGAACGTTTTTAATTCTGAAAATACATCAGAACGAGGCTTGGTACGCATGACGGCAAAATCCCATACTAAACTCTATAAATGTCATTTACGATATCTTCTCGGGATTTTATCCAATACTATTGGAATTTTCCAAAAATATTAATGAATAATTGCTTTTTCAGATGGCAGTGGTCATTTGTATGTGAAAGGTCCTAGTATTCTGATCTCGAAAACCAGCACGCGTGAATAAGGTGTATTAGCCTCCCCCGACCTCCCCCACAGACTCTTTTTATACAATGGTTTCATGGAGCCTGAAACCGAGCCCACGCCGAAGAGCACCGATGGATTCTCGAGCATGCAGAGGAGAAGCAGTTTTATTGTGACAACTGTATCACATAA
Organism: Actinostola sp. cb2023; assembly: GCA_033675265.1. Taxonomy (NCBI): domain Eukaryota; kingdom Metazoa; phylum Cnidaria; class Anthozoa; order Actiniaria; family Actinostolidae; genus Actinostola; species Actinostola sp. cb2023. The sequence continues at coordinate 192,739 of JAUJYZ010000928.1, read as the reverse complement.
ATACAATTTTAGCTAACTTTGTTATTGTTTGTTTGACAAAATAAGTAATTGAGAAATTATTTGTAACACCTATTTGGGAGCTGAACTGAACTAGAACATGTTATATTTTATTGGAACTGACAAATGTACGTTTTAAACCATTCCATAGGCATTTACAACCTCTTTGACGGTGTGCACACAACCAACTAATACATTTGTACTTTTTGTACATAGTGAGCTTATATAATCGTAAACTATACGAGATGAGTGATTGACGTTTGTTGTCAATCACTGTCTGAACTATAGCAGGAAGTGCAACATCATTGGTTGCACCGATGTTGACGTTCCTGGCTAATCTAAGTAATGAGGAGAAGGTAAACAAGCTGAGAACGATAGTTCTATCAAAAGGAGGTATGTTATTTAGCAAGATAGATAAATCTTATATCACTAAATAGTAAAAATGCTTCTGCATCTGTTGGTAGGTAGCAAAGATAGATAAATCTTATATCACTAAATAGTAAAAATGCTTCTGCATCTGTTGGTACAGAAATACTCTTATGTAAAATGATGACTAACTCAGAGTAGACTAGTGAAGATTGTACGGGTGTTGTCCTTGTGATATGCAAGTAGGAGGATCTAAGGGAGCTAAGGGGACACGCCTACGGCAGGTGTACCCATTTCGTAGTACGTGGCTCCTTGTGCACCTATGTGGTTTCAGGTGTGCTAAGGTGTAAAACAAGGTCAACACTAATTTGGAAAATAGGAAACTTACGAAATCTAGCATCTTCACAAATGTATGAAGTGTTATAAAGTTAATTAAAATTCCATTTGCTGTTGAAATTAAGCTTTGAGTGTTTATAGAAATAACATTAGTAACGAGATTCGGTATTAAACTATAGTCAATTGGCTCGATCGATCTCGACTCAAGCTGGTTTCATGCCGAAAAGGACGGGGAATTGTAGGTCCCTAACCAGGGGACTTTGAAAGAGACGACTCTCCCACCCCTGGGGGAAATCATCAAGATTGTTTCTGCCTTTTTACAATCCCCCTGGTTAGCCCGACTCCTCGGGGAAGCCGCTGATACGTGCAAAATGTCGCCGTGGATTTAGAAGTCAATCATGCCCAGTGGCTGAAGCAAATTTGGCCCAAAAAAACGTTTTTGGAGAAAAAGGTTTTCCACTTTTTTTGAAGCTCAATTCAAACCGGAACATAACTACATTTAGTTATGTATTAGGTATCGGTCTGGCTCTTCATGCATGGACACTTACAATTAACATAAAGTAGAAAGTTTGTTAGGTTGACTACTTGTATGACTAGTACTGAGTTTTCACTGATTTTTCTTCATGTTTAATGACGGCTTATTTAGCAGTTTACCCGCGTACTCCTCGCCTTTTACACAGTAAAAACGGCTACTTTATTAGAGTAAATCACGCTAATTATTCAAATAGTTCGAGACGGGATGGTTCCAGTGTTAAGTTATCGGTTGAGCAAGTGTACAAGTAAGCTTATACTGAGTATACACAACCTCAGTTACATATATTCTGATACTAAAATATTCAAGAGATAAACAGAATTTCCGATGATTACAAAACCTGACTAACCTTCTTCAGACATATTGCAAAGCAAAATGACCTGGAAAAGAACAGATATAAATTTAGATAACTGATTCTGAACTCAGGCGAAAGACAGCAAAATTGTCCCAAACAGTCGCAAATTATTTACTCCCGTCTTCTCAAATTTGCTTAGATGGTGTGTATAGAGAAGAATGAACAAACAAAGTATTATGATACTAGACATTACCTCAAATAGTATGATAGCAAACAGTTTGGTAAATAAACTGCTCATTGTCATTCCACGATATTGTAATCGTCGTTGTTGAGTTTCTCAAAGTCCTCGGTCCAAAGTTTCAATTTATCTTTTTTCCGCCATGCCGCAAACATGATGGACCATCTTCAGTTTCAGACTCAAACTAGTGACGAAATATGGCGTTTAATTTTAATATCTTTCTTTGTCATTCTGAGATGATTTAATTATGGTTTAATTTATTTCTTTGAGCTGCTTGTTGTTCACGCCACAAGACAAAAAAACATAATTGACGAGCTCTTGGTATGCTGTGTTTGTTTCATGAAAGAATAACTCAGTCACGGCCTATTAAACAGTTTTGAACTGCATCTTGTTTTGACAACCGATTGAGTGAAGAACCCAGGGGGTTCGAAATGAAAACATTACTGAGATAGTTACGCAGTGGTACTAGACAAAGACAGTTTACAGAAAACAACGCACAAGAACCTGCATATAACTACTAGAGAGAAGAGAGGAAGACGTCACAACATCTGTTAATCACTGTTAATCACATTGTAGTGAAATATAAAAGCGATTATTTGCCTTCATCGAAAACATTTGCCGTGTAAATATACTGAACAAAAGGTCAGAATAATCCCTCCAGAGCGTTGCGTGACGACACTAGTAACGGCTGCGAAAAAGGAGACAATATTGGGCTTCCTGTGGTGCAATGCTGACATTTATAAACTGACTGTTCAAATCGATCAACATTGCGAAACGTTTATTCGTTCTACACGAGTTTGTAACTGTGGAGTGTAGAGTACATGTTCGACCTTTCTGTTAAGTTGAGTCGACGTGACTTACTTCAATCAGCTTCAGTATTAAACTGGATACTTGGTCACAAAGGATATTGGGCAAAAAAATGTCGCCTGCCTTTATTAATCAAAACTTTGTCATTGCCTAGGTACTGCTATCACAGTCTCCTTCCCATTCAGCCGTAAGCCAGAATTCTCTAGTTATATGTATTTTGGTGGATAGGTGACATGCGCAATAAAAACAATTTTTGTTTTATCATCTCCCACACTTCTAAGAAACATCAGATTTTCCATATATAAATAGAGATATAAAAGTATATGTTTCGAGGTCCGGACAGGAAAGGGTTATCCATGAATCTGAACCTATCCCTCTCCTACTCATTTGACCTCACTTTTTTTTTCTAACCAACAGTAGAGTTCCTGTCTTTCGTTTTGAAATGAAAGTGATTTTTTTTTACACATTGCGTGTCGATAAACAATGCTTCAAACTGACATGTCCTCGAAACCTGAACGACAACGATTTTTAAAATAAACAAATAAGAAATTATATTTATAAGAAAGACAAACGCAAGGAAATTACGACGTTTCGACATCGTCCGATGTCATTATCAAGTGAGTTTAATTTGAATAGCAAATAAAATATGAGGCAGTTCATGGTTGAACTGCCTCATAAGAAATTGTATTTCTTATGAAGAAATTCTTATAAGAAATTATATTTAATAATAATAATAATAATAATAATATCTTTATTTAGACTGCAGGATGTATTTGATGTATTTGACCGTAGTAATGTTAAATACATATCACCGACCTAACTTGATTTTATTTTATTTTTAATTTGAATTGCAAATTCAGTTGCGAATGTTCTGAAAGGCCGGGGAAAACCCCTGGCCTATCGGCGGTGCAACCACAGCAGAGACCTGGAAAGCGAAGACCTGGAAAGCGAAGATCTGGAAAGCGAAGACCTGGAAAACGAAGACCCGTGGAAAGCGAAGACCTGGAAAGCGAAGACCTGGAAAGCGAAGACCCGTGGAAAGCGAAGACCCGTGGAAAGCGAAGACATGGAAAGCGAAGACCTGGAAAGCGAAGACCTGGAAAGCGAAGACCTGGAAAGCGAAGACCCGTGGAAAGCGAAGACCCGTGGAAAGCGAAGACCCGTGGAAAGCGAAGACCCGTGGAAAGCGAAGACCCGTGGAAAGCGAAGACCCGTGGAAAGCGAAGACCCGTGGAAAGCGAAGACCCGTGGAAAGCGAAGACCCGTGGAAAGCGAAGACCCGTGGAAAGCGAAGACCCGTGGAAAGCGAAGATCTGGAAAGCGAAGACCTGGAAAGCGAAGACCCGTGGAAAGCGAAGACCCGTGGAAAGCGAAGACCCGTGGAAAGCGAAGACCTGGAAAGCGAAGACCCGTGGAAAGCGAAGACCCGTGGAAAGCGAAGACCCGTGGAAAGCGAAGATCTGGAAAGCGAAGACCTGGAAATTTAAGACCTAAGACCCCAAAAACGAAGACCCATGATTTTGTAAGAGCTACCAAATCTAATCAATAAAATCATTGTTCGGCAATCATTTGTGAAAGAATATCAGTATAGCCGACTGTTCGTTGATGATTTTCATCGGGGTCTTCGATCGTTTTCCAGATCTGGAAAACACTGTTTTAAATTAATCACACTAAGATATCCATATTTAGTTCAAATAGGCTACACAGTATCAGTTAGAAGCCCGACTTCACGCCAGTAGAACGTCTAGTTGTTTGTTCGAACTGGTTTTCGACCAAAAAGTCATCATCAATCATCATCATCGATCATGATTATTTACGGATTTTTAAACAGAGTTTCGTGGGATTCTCACTGTGATCAAATTTCTGCTTATTTCTCTTTCTATTTTAACACGCAAGCTTGCGCGCTCTTGAATCATTGGAAATTCTTTGGAAATATATATCCATTTTGCAACGAATTTCCAATAAAATTCCAAGCGGGTTTGAAGAGCGTGCGTTTCTTCCAGTACAGTGTTTCTGTATAGGCTTGAGACACCATAGACGATGAATGCCAGGGGATTCCCCTATCGAACGAAATTAAAATCCTTGTCGTGATTTGAGAGATCTACTCGATCGATCAGCTGAGTGATGCAAATAAACTCTCTATCTCTGTTATTCCTGCTGCAGAATCTCCAAAATATTCTTGGAATCCAAGTTTATAACTATCATCTGGCTCCAGTTTCGAGTTGTTTAGACAATATCGATCTGCACGCATTTGCTCACAAGCCGCAACAATTCAGTGTAAATTTTAAAATATTTACAAATACCAGCGAGAATGCGAAAATATGTGTACGAATCAGTGAGCATTATTCCCCGGAGCATAGCTCCCAAACTATTGTACGCAACTAGTGAAGCATATGTCGAATAATTTCTGTGAATTGAGGCTGCCTAAGACCATTTCCATTCAGTTTCGCTTTCATGTTGAATATTCATGAGAGTCACAATGATAGGGAGAATCCCTTCAACTGAACTGAACATCGTCTCTGATTGGCTAGATAGCTGGTTATGACGTGTAATATAATAATGTCATGCGCAACTACATTTGGTTAAACAACACGTCCCACATCGAAGAGAGAAACCCAATTTACCTTTTATAAATAGCGAATCAAAACTATGTACTCGAGGTCCGGAC
>JAUJYZ010000928.1:0-182500 GCA_033675265.1 Actinostola sp. cb2023 | reverse complement strand
GCGTTTATCCTTGCGTCAGGTCCGTTTTCACAGTGAAATAAAGCCTCTTGTGCTTGCGTTTATCCTTGCGTCAGGTCCGTACACGTGTACCAATGTGCGGTTTTCTTTGTACATTCTGAAATCGTTTGAGATCCTAGCTTTTGATGAGTTATTTTGTGCAGTCAATTCACAAAGAACAAGAGTGTGGCACCGATTTCAGTTAGAATCTCCATGAACGTACTTGTATGGGACAGTCTTGGTTCATCACTGGAATCAGCTAAAGTAGTATCTTGATAGTTATTTTGTACAGTTTTTACTCTTTAAGGATGACACAGCAACAGTTTTTAGCTGGAAATCGGGCCAAAAGTGAGCATCTTGTATCCAGACTCTGTCGTTGTCCTTCTCCAGCCAGTTGGTATTTGTCAACACTGCATTAAATCAATTCCTGTCCCCTATCAACTGATTCTTCTTCGTTCGTTCCTTGACACGGCCTTGTGAAGGGATTCCATTGTACGATTGTGTAGAGGCAAGCAGGCTTACACGTCCTCAGCACTTTTATCGCGGCAAGGCGGAACTTTTTGTTAAGTACGGCGTAGATGATTGGATTAGCGATGTGAGGAATGAGATACAGTGCTGCACACACAGAGAACAGCCAAGGCGACTTGTCGAAGATGTTTAGCCATTCGTCATAGCAAAACACCCGGTAAATCTGCATGAAGTGAACGGGAAAGTTACAAATACCAAACACGAACACAACCACTATGAGGACATACATGACTTTCTGTGCTTGTTTAGCGAGGCGATGATTTAGCACGTTACGTCGTATTGCAGAGCGTAACATGCTGTTGATGTGGATATACAAACCAGAAATTAACGCCATTGGGAGTAGGTAGAACAAGATGAAATCAACGGGGTGAAGAATCCTTTCGTATATGGGATCAGGCCACATAAGCTCACAGGTGTATTCTGTGTCAGGATAGATTTCATCATCTAAACTTACAAGTTGCAAGTTCATCATTTGTGGGATGGACAAAACCAGTGCGCAAATCCAAACAAAAAGTAACCCCACACGGACCAGTGACTTGGAAACATGTAAGTGAAAGGTTACCTGGTAACGCTCCATAGCAACGCCGATCATCGTCCCTAGCGACGAGTACACACATATGTGAGTGAGGCTGAATACAAACTTACACATCGCCAAGCCAAACGGCCAGACCAGATCCAAGGCTTCATAGGCTACGTAAAACGGAACATAAAAGAGTAAAATGCCCATATCTGCAGCGGCGAGGTTGACAATCAAAGCGTTGGACGACATGTTGAACGGGGAATCGCCGCGTCTCGCAAATACAACCAATACTAATGTGTTTCCTGGTACTCCGATGAGAAAAAGAATGCAATACACAGCCACTTGAACTGTTACAATGTGGTTGTTGCTATCAACAATTTCGTGTTCATATGAGCTGTCATTCAAATGATTCCACTCATCATAATAGTAGTCGACTGGTGAAGCCATCGATGCGCTCACACGATCAATTGGATTGAAGTGAATGGTTTCCTCAATCGCTTGGAGTTCTTGTGTAAACAACAGGTGCTATCTGTACGTGCAGGGTATTAATTAAAATGAATATTTGTTGCTGGACACTGTCGTACAGTTTGTTAATTGATCCGAAATCCTATGACGTGATGACATTATTGTGTCCAGGTAATCACCCATTGTAACCAGGAATTGAATGCGATTAGCTTGTCCTTTTTACCCGTTTAAAAGCTTTCATATTTGTTGAAGTGTTAACAAAAAGGCGGTGGCGAAAACGAGGCTGATTGTGATCGTTGTGACCGCCCAGGAAATATGGAATTAACCGATAAATTCTAATTGGCACAAACTTGAAAAGTATAATCCCCGACTCGACATACTTTAACAACCAGACAAGAGATGTTCCAACAATACTTGAATATGTAATATGTTCGTGACTTGGAATTTGATTTTTATTTGGAGTCCACAGAGTAATTCAAGACTGTTCACAATGGCATTGGTTTACCGATATCTAGACGACATACACTTGGTGGAGTTAACGGGGGAAAATGGGGTAAAGGTATTTATTTTACTTCGATAGAGTGGTTTTCATAAACCCGTGAAACAAATCGTATTAGTCAGTGCGTAATTGCCATAAACACACAAAAGAAAACAATGGAATTACGGAGTAATAAAGCGTATTACGCTAACATGTATTTCACGGGTTTATGAAAACCACTCTAACTCGGTGAGTGGTTGCCCAATCTCTTATAAATAAGTGTTTATATATAAATAAATCCGTGAAACAGGAACTATAGTTGTGTGTAGTAGTCAAATGAAAACAAAGCAGAACAATTAAATCATATATTTCTAATTAGACTTTACGTTTTCTTTGTTTTATTCGGTCTGATTGGCGCAGGGCTCTTTGTGCTGATAGTACTCATTTTTTGAATCCTGACGGTACATAACACGAGAGTGGTTTTCTGTAAAACAGAAACTATTAGTTGCGTGACATGATAGTGGTTTTCTGTAAAATAGAAACTATTAGTTGCGTGACATGATAGAGTGGTTTTCTGTAAAACAGAAACTATTAGTTGCGTGACGCCAGTGGTTTATCTGTAAAACAGAAACTATTAGTTGCGTGACATGATAGTGGTTTTCTGTAAAACAGAAACTATTAGTTGCGTGACATGAGTGGTTTTCTGTAAAACAGAAACTATTAGTTGCATGACATGATAGAGTGGTTTTCTGTAAAACAGAAACTATTAGTTGCATGACATGATAGTGGTTTTCTGTAAAACAGAAACTATTAGTTGCGTGACATGATAGAGTGGTTTTCTGTAAAACAGAAACTATTAGTTGCGTGACGTGACAGTGGTTTTCTGTAAAACAGAAACTATTAGTTGCGTGACATGATAGAGTGGTTTTCTGTAAAACAGAAACTATTAGTTGCGTGACATGATAGTGGTTTTCTGTAAAACAGAAACTATTAGTTGCGTGACATGATAGTGGTTTTCTGTAAAACAGAAACTATTAGTTGCGTGACGTGAGTGGTTTTCTGTAAAACAGAAACTATTAGTTGCGTGTATATATGATAATCAAATGAACACAATGGAATTCGAGTGTTTATATTCACATTAAAGCCACTATTAATGACATTAGAGTGTACTAATGTGGGTGGTGTATTATCTATTTTACGAAATTACACGGATAATTCCGCTACTTTATTAATAATCTAGTGACTTATATCAGCCATATGACGCGATAAACTATACCTACCAAACTTCTTTCAATTAGAGTGCAGACGCGACATCCGTGAATTAAGTAGCAGGCAAAATATGAAATACAAAGCATTGTGAACAATGGTGAAGAGTTCGTTAAAGATTGTACATTCATGTCACGAAAACCTGAAATCACAAATTATTCCACCAAATATCGCGAGATATAACTTTCTTTTCTCGTGGAGATTGTAATTTATTATTCTAAGCTTCAGCAGGATCTATGTTGATATACCTACTGGTCATACATTTAAATACTACATTCTAACTCTAGTGTTCTCCGATACAATGATTATTTAATACCTCGAGTACTTTAGTAATCCTGTTTATGGATTTGCGCTCTTTTGCCGCAAATCTAACATCTTCTCCTCCCCTCGACCGAGTGGAGGAGAACGAGGTTGGACAGATATTCCCGGTGACCCGAGTCAATACACCTATTTAAAAAAACGTTGGCATCTGAAATCTGTGACCTAAAAACACTCGTAGCCAAACTATTCGTCAATGCAGGTAAATATAATAAAATATTTGTAATATGCCACGACCTTTAGGCGAAGACCTGCGTTGGCGAATAGTGTTTTTACGAGTGTTTTTAGGTCACAGATTCAGATTCAGATGCCAACGTTTTTTGAAATAGGTGTATATAATCCAATTGACACTTTAAATAATTTTGTTATCATTGTTGCAGATAATCCATGTCCATCTATCATCTACCTGCTCCCGAGTAAACAAGACTGGCTTTACAAGAGCCATTATCATTCGACTCGTTTCTATCAGCAGTTCTGATTGGCTGAAAGACCTGCAAATAACTGCGTACAAATAACGGTCTGAGCATGCGCAGTGAAGATTGAGCAATGTTCTCTGCAAATAACGGTCTGAGCATGCGCACTTAATTGATCATTCAGAGTGTAAACATGGCAGCTCGTTTTATAATAGTTTTTCTTGATGTTTATATTCAATAAATTCCTTATTACTCGGGCCCTTCCGAAGGAAGCCCGAGTTATAAAATGGGTTTTTCGGTAGTAGTAGTAGTAGTAGTAGTAGTTTTGTTCGGTCAAAGAATGAAGAAAGTATGCGACGTATTTAATCGTATCGAGTTTCAAGATTACTCAGCAGATAAGAAAAAACAACGACACACAGGACTCAAGTAGATTTGAATCTTAGTTTTGAAAGCAGCTGTAGATCTTCAAGCTATTAAAAGGTCAGGATTCTAGTTCATCGTTCAATGACTAGAAGTGGTAGAAGGACTAGAAGCTCGCTTAAAATATATTTAACAAAAACAAACGTGAGGGCGTTATGACGTCAGAGAAATGATATTGTATTGAAGAAGATGTCCTTGTTTTATTCGACGTTCGAACCGTAACTCGAACCCGAATCCAAACTCGACGTTTCGGGATCTGAAGCTAGAGAGCGGGCCTTTACACGAACTCATCAAAATCAAATCAATTGAACTCAAAGTCAAAAGGTAATCAAATGAACTCAAAGTCAAAGGCAAATCAAATGAACTCGACACATACATGTATATACATAGTCTCCCTCGTCACGCAACTGTCAGTCATTGTCAGGTCTCTCCTCACGCAACTGACATTGTCCTTGTCATAAGCCCGAGTGTACGCTCATTGAGCGTCTTGTTGATAGAAATGAGTCGAATGATAAAACAATTATTGAACTCGGTTATCGCAAAATATCGTGATTTTGTCAGTGTCTCGCAGATTAATTATTTGCCTCTGCCTTCGGCATCGGCAAATAATTAATCTGCTCGCCACTGACAAATCACGATAGTTTGCTCAACCTCGTCCAATAATTGCTTATTATTTCACTGTGAAAACGGGCTCGACGCAAGCATAGCACAACACAACCCTACGTTAGTCAATCGATAAAAATCGATATCAATTTGCCAATCAATAAAACGGTACAAATCCATATATACTTCATTTGATTTATCGATTTTGCCGTATTCACTTTGCTACATTTATTACATCTAAATTGATTTTAGAAGAAAAGACGTTGCAGTTGCCAATATTAGTTTGGTTTATGCGTCTGTAATAAATAGCATTCATTACTCTAGGATCAATCAGATGTTAACACATTATTACGCGAAAACAGCAAACCGTCAAAAATCGATATCACACTTTTTTTCTTTATCGATTTTCGCCGATCACTTGATTTTTCTCGATTGACTACGTCGGCAGCACAAGCAAAAAAATAACACACACAGCCAAGTGCGTGTGGTTGAAAGAACTGATGAAAATACTACTCATACATTGCTACCATTTCTTATCACGACCCTATAAATCAAAGTTATTATTATCATTACCACACAACACATACTTATCAGTTAATGTATTTGTTCATTAGCATTGACTTACATATATCTACACTTGATATTTTTACAATTTCCTTTCTCTAAAGATTGTGGTTTTGAGGATGCGGGCTGTGGTTTCCCTGTGTGGTGAAAGCAGGAGAGAGACTGGGGTACTTGCTTTTATTTACTTAGTGCAAGAATCATTGGACCGATTTCTGTATGGGTTAATCTCTGCTTGGGGAACATTTTTGCTTAGGGTCAATTTGCATCGAAAAGAAATATAGAAGATGAGTTATGACATCTTCATCCCCTTTCCCTCCCCTCCTCTATCTATTCTGATGGTCACCCTATTACACTATAGATCAATAATTAATATATTAATAATGATCATCATTAACCCATGAATACAACAAAGATAACAAAGAAGATAATCAGAACAAGAAAGATCTTGATGATAAGCCAGCGATTTGAGGAAACTGACTGGAAATACTTGAGAATCTCTCCATGAGCAGCGTCGACATTCATCTCAGTTGTTTCAACATTTGAATCAATTCTGGACAAATTGAGAAAAACAGAGATGTTAACAGGTAGACAAATAAATGGTTTTGTTTGTTTAGCCACTTCTCAGGGGGGTACTTCCCTCCATAAGTTATAGGGTATGTACCACAGTATAGGGTATGTACCATGGCATAGGGTATGTACCACGGTATAGGGTATGTACCACAGTATAGGGCATGTACCACGGTATAGGGCATGCACCATGGTATAGGGTATGTACCACGGCATAGGGTATGTACCACGTATAGGGTAAGCACCACGGTATAGGGTATGTACCACAGTATAGGGTATGTACCACAGTATAGGGCATGCACGATGGTATAGGGTATGTACCACAGTATAGGGCATGTACCACGGTATAGGGCATGCACCATGGTATAGGGTATGTACCACGGTATAGGATATGTACCACGGTATAGGGTATGCACCATGGTATAGGGTATGTACCACGGCATAGGGTATGTACCACGTATAGGGTAAGCACCACGGTATAGGGTATGTACCACAGTATAGGGTATGTACCATGGTATAGGGTATGTACCACGGTATAGGATATGTACCACGGTATAGGGTATGTACCATGGTATAGGGTATATGTACCACAGTATCTAGGGTATGTACGATGGTATAGGGTATGTACCATCGTATAGGGTGTGTGTACTACGGCATAGGGTATGTACCACGGTATAGGGTATGTACCACGGTATAGGGTATGTACCACGGTATAGGGTATGTACTATGGCATAGGGTATGTACCACGGCATAGGGTGTGTACCACGTTATAGAGTATGGCCATTTTTACAAAAGTGCACACCACTCTGCAGGCCTACACTGCTAGGATCACTATACCTTTCAATCTGTTCTTCTTGTTCCTTCACCATGTTAGCAAGTTGTGAGAATATACTTCCCAGTTCAACAATAGTAGACTCTATGCTTTCCATCGCAGTAGCCCTACTTCTGATATATGTATCCTGTAACATGAAATTATATTGTATTATTATTATTATTACTGTCGTTTCTGTTGTTGCTTTTATAGTTATTTTCTTCAAAGGAAGTATTTTACGTGAATGTATGTGTATACTTCATCAATGTCACATGTACATATTAGCGATTTCGGAGTTGATGTTCGAAAGGAATAATGGGGCTGTTTTGAGGGACGCCATTGCTGTCTATTTACTGTAAAGCACGAGGAAACGACTGGGAAACATAATTATTGTGTGCCAAACTCACTTACCTACTTCAAACTTTGGTACATCACTATTCAAACTTGTCGCCTTATTGAACATAAAGCATCCTTCAAAACAGCCCCACAATACACCGCAAACCAACACCGAAATGGCTAATAGGTAGTACTTCTTTACATGTGACATCACAGCTGCCATGTTGGTTCCTGTTATACCTCCAACATGGTTTGTTACATCTACTGTTATATACCTTATTCGTACTTAATTTGGCGCGTACTTAATTTCGCGATTTTGTTAAGACAGCATTTCACGAGGCTTTATTTTCGCGATTTAGATTAGAGAAAATGAAAAAAGAGCATTAAATTTCGCGAAAGCGGTGTCAACAACATTTTATATTTTCTAAAAAAACAAACTTAGTTCGATACAAACAGGAACAAGATGACTGTTGACAGTCAACTAGACTAACTAGACGTTATAAACTTGTAGCTAAAACAGACAAAAAAGTTTACGCTATACAGTTGTTCAGTTGCAAATGGTAGTATTATGTTGTTGAATAAGTCGTTTTAAAAACCAATTTCGTATTAAATAACGTTTATTCTTCATGTTGATTAAATGGTTTTGATATGTATTTTTTCTCCCTGGGTATTATATTTTGCGTGTTTAAAGTCCGCGAGCCTTTTTTTTCACGAGGCTTTAATTTTAAAGCCTCGCGAAATTAAGTACGAATAAGGTACATACAGTGTACTGGTATTTCTTGTTCTACCTGTTCATCCATAATCTGCATCTGGTTCATATCATTCATTAATGGGCTATTCTCAGCTCCTCCCATATCTATTGCGACATGGTCTGCCCCGCCCATCTGTGCTGGACCAGCTCCTCTGGCATGGGACCTCTGTAGGACTAAAATCGAATCAAATGACACTTGAACCAACTCATTGACAATTCATAAGAAAAACACAATAGAAATATTAGCCGTGGTTTGAAAAACTTTGATACAAAATTGTTTCTGATTTCCGTGAACTTTAACTTTAAATTTCATATTGAAAAATAAATGAACATATCACCACAATTATAGCACCACATGACATTATATATGCCGTGCATATTATATAATGTGGACTTTTTTGGGCTGCATATGATAGGTGCCCATGCATGGCAGCCGAGCAGCTTACAATCATGACGAGTTAGTATGTTTTGAAGTAGGCTGTTGAACCGGGTAACAATCCCCTACTCTTTTCAAAGAGTTCGACAGGTTCTTTAATGTCCCCCATGTACAGCCTTATGCACCTCTTATAGGCGCGTAGAAGATAGGTGACAGGTGACATGTACAGCCTGGTTAGATTAGGGTCGGAAGACAGGACCTACGGTTATAGGCACGTAGAAGATAGGTGACAGGTGACATGTACAGCCTGGTTAGATTAGGGTCGGAAGACAGGACCTACGGTTATAGGCACGTAGAAGATAGGTGACAGGTGACATGTACAGCCTGGTTAGATTAGGGTCGGAAGACAGGACCTACGGTTTAAAGTCCTTATCTGAGAAGACATGAGGGTCTAACCATTTGCAGATGTGATTACAAAGGCACATATAACACACATACTAACCTGAGGTACCTGGCATAGATGCTGCAGCTATGCTGTCTGAAACACCTCCTTGTGAGAACTGATCTCTTCTTTGTTTTTGTTGCTTTAAATTCTGCACAAAAGAATATGAAAATATGATTAAAATGTATGATGATTTTTATTATAATAATGAACAACATTTTGATGGTGTTATGACACCCTTGTCACTGTTCTATGTATAACCAAATCCTTAGTCATAAAGATGTTTTTTATGTTTTTTTTGGGTGCAGTGGAACATAATAATAATAATAAAACTTTATTAACGTGTCTAGTCTTCTAGCAGTCCACAAGTGGACCACTAATTGGGGACACATCACGGAAGTGGACCCCCTTGGGATCTTGGGATCAAGCATAGATCTGTGGCTCCTTATGGGAAGTGTCCACTTATAGGTGTCCATTTATGGGAGTTGACCAGAGGTGTCTGCTTATGGGAGGTGTCCACTTATGGGAGGTGTCTGCTTATGGGAGGTGTCTGCTTATGGGAGGTGTCCACTTATGGGAGGTGTCTGATTATGGGAGGTGTCTGCTTATGGGAGGTGTCCACTTATGGGAGGTGTCCACATATGGGAGGTGTCTGCTTATGGGAGGTGTCTGCTTATGGGAGGTGTCTGCTTATGGGAGGTGTCTGCTTATGAGAAGTGTCTGCTTATGGGAGGTGTCTGCTTATGGGAGGTGTCTGCTTATGGGAGGTGTCTGCTTATGGGAGGTGTCTGCTTATGGGAGGTGTCCACTTATGAGAGGTGTCCACATATGGGAGGTGTCTGCTTATGGGAGGTATCTACTTATGAGAGGTGTCTGCTTATGAGAGGTATCTACTTATGAGAGGTGTCTGCTTATGAGAGGTATCTACTTATGAGAGGTATCTACTTATGAGGTGTCTGCTTATGAGAAGTGTCTACTTATGGGAGGTGTCTGCTTATGGGAGGTATCTACTTATGAGAGGTGTCTGCTTATGAGAAGTGTCTACTTATGGGAGGTGTCTGCTTATGGGAGGTGTCTGCTTATGGGAGGTGTCTGCTTATGGGAGGTGTCTGCTTATGAGAGGTGTCTGCTTATGGGAGGTGTCTGCTTATGGGAGGTGTCTGCTTATGAGAGGTATCTGCTTATGAGAGGTATCTGCTTATGAGAGGTTATAAAAGCAATGTTTTAGCAGTGGAGGTTCCAATGTATTAAACTAACCTCAGTTCTAACTTCTAAAACAGATTTAAAGTCTTTTGACATTGTTGCCAACTTAGACTGTGAAAGAAAACAATTAGTACATGAGTACAATACAAGATAGGAATGTAACTTCATTATCAGTCATTATTTAAGATATCTTGTTTCTCAACAAAGAATAATCGTTTACCTGAAGAGAAAGGACAACTGTATTTGAATGATGTTGTTGATGTTTACCATCATTCTGGCTCTTGGATTTGACAAGCTACACGTAAAAATAAAATGAACAAGAATGAGTTTAGCCTACAACAACTTGACTGAAAAAGTGATAGAGACCATTGAGTCCTATTAAAACAAAGGTTAATGATAACTTGGAAATGATAATATTATTACATCACAAAAAAATAATTTTAATTTGATGAAAAAAATACCTCTTGAAGCTGAGCAATCTGCTGATTTAAACTGTTGATATCCTGAAATATTTAATGTAGAAAAGGTAAACAACACCGTCTTATCAAAAAAGCCTTCTTGATTATCAAAAGAATGTCAATGATGTCAAACTTAAGAGTATAATAATAAAATAATAACAATAATAATAACAATAATACTTTATTATCATTCACATTATTTTCTCCGTGATTTTCATTGGTCGAGAGATGACTACGTCACTGCAGATAACTTCCTATGAATAAGTGCTTTCATTGTCCTCGACGATGTCAGCTCGATTTTTTCCAGAGTTGTTGCTTTAGGACAGTTTTCAGGACAATTTACAATGAATGAACATATGTTACAGTCGAACCAAGAAAACCGTGGACACCTAAAATATGTCTGGAATGTTCATTGTGACCAATCACATACGAGAGTAGTCAAGCGTGTCTAACTGTCAGGTCGGCTTTCCAAAAAAACATTTATTCAAAATCGCTCAAATCTATTCTTCACAGCGTAGTGTATGCATCTCTCAAATAGAAAGGAATGGCAATCTAATTTTGTACAAGATACACTTAATAATAATACACTTAAGACAGAACATAAATATTGAAACTTAACGGCCTTGTTTGGTGATTGATAACGATCTGTGGTTTCAAGATCTCACATGTGATTGGTCACAAAATGAACATTCCAGGTGTCCACGGTTTTCTTGGTTCTACTGTAAGTAGTTTATATTGACAACAGAAATAATCACAATCGACACACAGTCTACACTCAGACTAAACAAGCTTCTGTGTAGCATACATGTATAAGAATGTAACAATAGTACATGTACAATAATAAATGGTTTATCTGATTAAAACAAGTACCTGTTTAATTATATATGTGAGCTCCTGGATTTCCATAGGCCTGTCATCAAATAAAGATTTCTTTTTGGCCACTAAGAGTAGATAAAATACAATATAGAGCGCAAGCACTAAATCCATGAAACAAAATCAAAGTTGTTACTGCGTAATAGTTTTTATTTAGCGACTATTTAGTCACTATCATCCAACCAGAACATTCTTTTTTAAATGTCAATACACAAGAGACATCAAAATAATACACAATAGACTTGCTGTTCATTATGACATTACTCATCAGAAGCCTTTATTCAAGATCATGTTATGGTTGGATGATAGTGGCTAAATAGTCGCTAAATAAAAACTATTTGGCAGTAACAACTTTGATGTTATTTCATGGTTTTAGTGCTTGCGCTCTAACTAATACTTGAGATTTTGTTTCTATAATTGTACAAACGACAGAAGACTTACATATCGCCAGCTTTTCCAATTTGGAAAACGTGTTGCTTATATCTGAACCTATGTGCCTAAAATCAACAGAAAAACATTTTCTCTTTCCATATATGGAATCCTGATGGTGATGGTCCAGATGAATGGTGATAAAGTGATTTTCATAGGAGTGGATGACCGTGCCATGTCCAAGCATTCTGATTGGTTGAGCAATGACTTTGTGCACAGTGATTGGTTGAATAGATACATGTCTTCGATTCTGTGTTGTACATGTACATGTAGGCTTCACGGCCACTTATACCAAAATGAATGAATCTATATAGTTGTGGTAGCAGTGGTGTTGATAGGGTAGTGATAAGAATGCCAGTGCTGCTGCTATTGACGATGATGATGATGAAGACTTCATCATCATCATCATCATCATGACAAACACAGTTTGGCTTATTGTGATATTGAGGGAATTGGAATTAATTCTAACAATATTATAATGTTTTTGAGGTACAGTAGAACCCCGCTAACTCGAACCCGGTTAACTCGAACCCCCCACTAACTTGGACCATTTTCCATTTCCCTTGGGAGTCCGAGCTAGCGGGGTTCTACTGTACTCAATCCCAATAGTTATTTTATGTTTGTTCATTTGACCTTTTTATATTGTACATTTATAACAGAATCATCAGGACCAACTGAACTGTACAATAATGAAATTATTATTTATGTGTGTGTTTCAGATGTAAACAAAGAGGATGACAACAACAACGGCTAACTTACTTGGCAATTAGAAAGAATTGACTTTTCTGTGAATGCACACCATTCAGTTGTCGTTTTGTGTTCACAAAGGGCGATCCCTGTTGGAATAACGTGAATGTATTTCAACATAAATATTCAGGAGTTAATAAGAGTAATAGTACACGTTAACACAATCGATCATAACATCAAGACATCAAGAAAGATACAATTCCAACGATATTACAGGTATTCATGATGGAATGTCTTCATATTTAACAAGTCAAGCATGATTTATGGGGATCATCACAACAAGTAGTCGGTCTACACTTTTACAATTATTACACGTTTTATACCAACCTGACGAGTTTTTATAGATTTGACGGCGGAGAGGAACTCCGGAGTCCTTTCTCTGCATGATGTCATGTCCAAGGCTGAGTTATCAGCGTAGTTTGTGGTCGAATAAATGGATGGTTTTGAGTTGTTGTCTTGGTCTTCACTGTTCGACCTTGTTCGCCGACGTAGTGTAGTCATTGGGACGAGTGCCCATTTTTAACGACAAATACAACTCGCTGAACGATTAAAGGCGACCATTTCTATACACAGACTATTCCTTAATGCTTTTAGGTGTATTTTGTGGCAAATAAGTAGAGTTATCTCGTAGAATTAACCAAGAAAGTTCAACCAATTATTTCAACATCCGAAGAAGAAGCAAAGATTTGATGACGATGACGTAGCCAGATGTGAGTATCTGCTGACCAAGCTTTGCGTTGGCTCGCGTTTACACAGGGATCCCAGGAAAAGGAAAAAATCTCGACGCACAAATGAACTTTACTCTACAATCGCTCTACACGTGCTTTCCACCTGGTGGAGCTTGCCCGAACAGCTTGAGTTTGATTGAACTGATCATTTTTAAGCAATGGTCTAATAGAGGATATCTGAAGTTATGGCTTAGGGTCCGGACATCCCCCTCCCTCACTGGCGACATAGTTTTGGGTGTGGCCGAAATCTTCACCCTCTACGTAAGTCGATTCGATGTCTTCAGAATATCTCGGGAGAATTGTCACATTTTTTATTAATTTATGTTTTTCATTTGCTTTTCCTTTATGTTTTGCGTTGGGGGCACGTGAGGGGGGGGGGGGGGGGGGGGGGGGTTGAAGCACTGTAAACATATTGACCCAAGTTCTAGCTTTTGGAGACATTTTTAACTTTTCAACCTTGATATACAATTTGAACTTCGATGTCATTGATTTTGTATTTTTTATCAAAAAAAAATGCATCAATTTTTTCGGAAACGGATTTGGGTTTCCTGTGCTCTCTCAGTCCCAGTCTATCTCCTACTGCACTTTGACATATTTGCCAATCTACGATAAACAATGGTTCGATTGGTACATTTCCTTGTTGTTTTCCAAGAAACGCATTTTGCACCATTCTTCATCGAGTGTCCATGGAAGATATAGCTACCACGAAGGACGTTTTGATGTACTTTGTCAAGAACCTTGGAATCAGTGATATTCTTTCATAATCCAAGTTAAATATGGCGCATAACAGAAATGGGACGATGTCATCCAAAAACATTATTTCTATTTCAAGAGATCTTCAAGGAACGACGACCATTCCAGCATCTGAAGTCCAACCACCAATATCATTTAATGTTCATATTGGTTTAACTGGTGCCTTTATGGCGATATATGCAATCCTGTTCATCTTTATTCTGTCGCAGCTTATGCTTATTCTGTACTACAGACATCGAAGACTGTCGTACCAAAGCTTTTTTCTTTTTACGTGTCTCATTTGGGCAGGCGTTAGAACTACGTTATTTTCGTTCTATTTTCAAGACTGTAATTCAGTAAATCATTTACCGGCATTACCAAGATGGTTTTTGTTCGCTTTGCCGATTTATTTACAGTTTCTGATGCTAACCCTGCTGACGTTATACTTGGTTAAGGTACGACTTGCATTTCCGGTCTAATAATCATAATATCCTTAAGCTTACTTCATTTCAGCATTTCATAATATAACTATTTTATCTATTATATTATATCAACTTATTGCAATCAATTGCACCATTTCACTTGATCGAATCGTATTTCGATTACTAGTAAGCTTATGAGGATCTTGTGGCGCAGCTAGTGTCATAACTTTAAATAGTGCATGCATGCTAGTTCTAAACAATACATCACGCTATTACTGTGCTGCATCTAAAATCCAAGTTTTCATTTCAGGTTTTGGTGAAGTCTGGAAGGACATCCTTGTTGGAACCTGCAAAATACAAGTAAGAAATATTTAAGTGTATTTGTGTTCAGTTTAGTTGAATTATATTTGTGTGGTTATGTGATGGGGGAGGGGTTTTAAAAACTGATGGTGAGGTGCACAGATGATGGGGTGAGTAGGAGGGGGGTTCAATTTTTGGCCCAAGTATTTGCCTTTGCTTAATCAAGAAAGGAATACTGGGTCCAAATCTAACCTGATTTTCAGACAGCACAGGTCAACCGCCCGTGCCGTCTGAAAATCAGGCTAGGTCCGAATCAGTACTTCCTTCTTTTTTACTTACCATGGTTTTTCCGTTTATTGTTATCTTTGTACAGGAAAATACCCAATATTGTGTTTGTTGTTGCAAATGTCATCTTTCTGGGCATGAACATAAGCAGTTCTGTCTTGTGCCCTGAACAAAGCTCCACCCATGTACTGGTCATTGCTAGAGTTGTTGTCAACGAATCACTCTTCATATTGGCTGGAATTCTTCTCTGCTTGTCCATGAGAAAAGTAGGTGTTTATTGTGTGGAGAAATAAGCCTGCATAGATACCGTAACCTCTGTTAGGCATATGATGTCTCAAGATGAAGAGGGGAGGAGTGACAAAGGGAATGTGCGAGGAAGGGAAGTGAAGGGGAGGACCACCGAGAGCAGTGGCAATGCAAATGGCTGTGTATGCAAGACTTTATGAGACCACGAGACAAAGAACATTTTTTTGTTGCACAAGACCTCAGATTCTCTGTTTCTTTCCATTGAAATCTAATATCCAATCTTATCAATCTTATACTACTACTACTACATCAATTTTTATTTATATTGACGCTATATAAAATGTTATTATTATTATTATTATTATTATTATTATTATTATTATTATTATTATTATTATTATTATTATTATTATTATTATTATCCTTCTAGATCACCAAAACTCCAAATTCCAATTTATTTTTGGAAGGACAGGTACAACTTATATTAAAAATCAATTCTCATGAAAATTCACATCAGTCAATAGTCCATTTCCGAGTTCCTTTTATCTCTGTTTCAAAACGAGTCTACGTGCGAAACCTTTCTTATGCAAATGAGTTTTCCTTTTTCATGTAAATAAAACTCATTTTCATATCAAAGGTTTCGCACGTAGACTCGTTTTGAAACAGAGACAAAAGGAACTGGGAAATGGACTATTACTTTCACTATTAAAAAGGGATTGAAAGTTAATCTTGTTTTCTTTTGTCTTCTTGTCTGTCCATTTGTCCATCCGTCTGTCTGTCCATCATCTGTCTGTCCATCTGTCTGTCTGTCCATCTGTCAGTCTGTCCATCTGTCTGTATGTCCATCCGTCTGTCTGTCTGTCCATCCATCTGTCTGTCTGTCCATCCATCTGTCTGTCCATCCATCTGTCCATCTGTCTGTCTGTCCATCTGTCAGTCTGTCCATCTGTCTGTATGTCCATCCGTCTGTCCATCTGTCTGTCTGTCCATCCATCTGTCTGTCTGTCCATCCATCTGTCTGTCCATCCATCTGTCTGTCCATCTGTCTGTCTGTCTGTCCATCTGTCAGTCTGTCCAGCTGTCTGTATGTCCATCTGTCTATCCATCCATCTGTCTCTCCATCTGTCTATCCATCCATGCCCATCTGTCTCTCCATCTGTCTGTCTGTCCATCTGTCTGTCTGTTCATCTGTCAGTCTGTCCATCTGTCTGTCTGACCATCTGTCAGTGTCTGCTTTGTCTCTGAAGCAGATTTATGGCATGGGAGTTTAGGGAGTGTCAATCAAACCCCCTAAAGTTAAGCTAAAAAAGTGCCCTTTCCATATACAGTAAAAACCCGCGAGTAAGAACCTAGTTTTCCCAAGTTAGCTTAAACAGGTTCTTATATAAATGGTACTTAGCACAAATTGAGGCTATTTAGGTTCTTAAATAGGTTCTTACTTTCTAAAGAAAAAAAATACATTGTAGCTAATAGAATTTAGTGGTATTCAGCCTGTATTCCTTATAATATAACATCTGCATACCATGTATTAAGTATTTATAAAGAAATGCATTGTATTGAATTGGAGTACTGTAATAAGGCACCTGTGTCTCCAAAAATCATCTATCTTATTCCCCAAGTAAACATCTTTTTATATAGATAGAAAATAAGAACCTGTTTCCCTTTTAGGCTAAACCTTGTATATATGCATGGCCTCCAAAAACTAGGTTCTTACTGACTGTATGCATGGATCCACCCTGAGTTCCCTTTCATTCTTTCTGTGAATGCCTGGTATCCATTCAGTGTATTTCCTTTGATATTCCAGGGTACTACAGCACGCCAAGCCACTTGTATTTGTATCATAGTGGTGCTACTGTACATATCACGTGCTGTCTACAATATGGTTGCTGTCACTGTTCCACATGACTTGTCAACATTTGGTTATGGATGGGTTAATATCTCCGATGAGGTACATCATACTATGCAGTGATACAGGATGTACAAGGATAGATTTCAAAGGGAAAAAATCCATTTCCCATCCATCTATTTCATATTTCATTTGTCGCAGCGAATTTAGGCCCCTTTTATTTCCATTCACAGGGAGAAATCAACAACCACCATCGATTACAGAATAATCTCACAGCACTGAGTTTCGTGTCATTTGGTGTCATTTTGATTTTTTGGGAAGTTCTTCCTACTTTTATGATAATCTGGTTTTTCAGAGTCCGTCGACCACAATCGTCCAACATGGTAAGTGAAATATCGATGACTTTATGCAGATATTAGATAGAATGCTGTCCGTTACACAAGTCTGCACTGAATAAGACCAACAACGGGTGAGATGCAGTGCGACCATAAAAACGTCACACGAAAAATAGGGATCAATATCAGAACACTTAATGGAAATGAAGAGGGAAAGGAATTGAAATGAAAGTGCGTCCACTTGTCAAAAAGTGTTAATATCTCTGCACCTTGTTACTGCTTCACGTAAGTTGTAACATAAAAGCGCACATCTCTCCCTCGACTGAAACCATTTTGAGGGGGCGTCGCGCGTTGAAGGCCGTACTCCCCTGAAAACGTTTGCGGGAAGCCCATGTATTAAACCACCTGTTTTGGCTTGGAGACGATGACACACGTCGAAGAAATGTGTTTGTGTTTCTAGATGGCAAGCATAACATGATGTTTTGTGTGTGTTGAATGCTAGTTGCAGGGTCCAAGTGTCATTGCATCGAACAGCTTCGATCAGAGATCGTATTTCTTTGATAATCCTCGGCGATATGATTCTGATGAAGATATCCACACTATCGTCCACAATAAAAGGTATCGTGTAATACTTACAATAAGAACGTATCTTGTAACTGCGCATAAAGGGGGAGGGAGAGGGTGCACCGCTGAATTGCAGCTCCGCGTATAGGGCGCATTACCTGATTTGCCATGCACCTCCAGATATCAATGAGGAATTCGGCGCTGGTTAGTCTCAAACACATTATTTGCGCCTTTGAAAAGTATAAGAAAAGCATATCAGTACTAGCCTTCAGTACTATAATTTCAACGTACTATAATTTCAACATGATATACGAACTGGTGGCATTCCCGTCAAAATTGACTGACAAAACGTCTGTCACGCATGACACAGGGAAACCGTCACTCTTTTCTACCATACTGATCTAATAACTTAAACTGTTTAAAATTTGCAGTAACTACGATATCCCTGGTATTTTAAGTCCCTCATCGACCGGGCCACACGCCATCAACTCCGCGGGAACCACTCGATCATATGGATCGATTGCAGGATTAAAGAGTGGGAGTTTTAACCGTAGTAGTAGTAGTTACCCGATACCCGGTACTACACCCCCGATGTTATTTACATCAGGGCAGCATAACGGTTTTCACAGAAGTCACTTAGAACCTGTTCAAGATCAAGATTAAATTACCATAACTGGTTTAACCAGTTACACTATAGTGACATGTCCACAGGTCGACTAGAGACAAAGTATATACATATAGAGTATATACAGTCATTCTCAAAAAGGTTGTCCAGATGAAAAGACTACAATACTACAATAAAGTCACGTGATTCATTATGTATTCAATTTCCTCGCGTGGAATTTCAATTTGAGATGCAAAAGTACATGGCATTGTGAGAACTGAATGTAATGCCGCTGGTATCAACTCGCAGTTCCGCGTGCAGAAATTGAAAACATAATACATCACGTGACTTTATTGTAGTATTGTAGTCTTTTCATCTGGACAACCTTTTTGAGAATGACTGTATTATTATACAAACTAGTGTCAAGATATAAAATCATTATATAGCAATGTAGGAAAGTAAGTTAAGTAAAGTTTTGGAAATTTCCTTTTTAACACAACGACGATTATCTGACATATGCATACTAACTTCAACGCATGGCTGTACATAACCCAAAATTCAAGGGGGGGGGGGGGGGGGGGGGGGGGGGGCAGTACATATTTAACAGCAAACAATAAATACAAATGGTTAAGTTCTCAGTACTTTTTGGCATCTTTTTCGCCTTGCCAGGGGGGGGGGGGCAACTGCTGCCCCTGTGCTGTGTACGGCCCTGCAACGTCCTTTGTCTCAGTTAAATCATTACTTAAAATAGGGTTTATTCACGAACTCAATTTTGGGCGTTGGCCGGCCATCCAATATGTAACATGGCAGACAGACTGGTCAGCACCCTTCCACGATTAGGATGATGAGTTGGAACAATAATATCACACGATATTGGGTGACATGTATTTAGAAATGTACGTATCAGCAGCAAAGAAGACAACAACTGCTGTATTGCTACAATAGCAGCAGCAGCAAAGCAACATGCCGGAGCAAACTGCTCCACGATATTTCAACAAAAATATATAAATTACAAAGAAACATATCATTGAATAGTTAAAATGTAAAAAAATAATTTGAAAGTGAGATTTCTACGATACTATAGAGGTCAAATTATTCGTAAAATGTGATTTGTTAATAAAACAGTTAGGGTTATGTAGTATGGATGTTAATTATCTTACACCACTAAAGTACCCCACCACGCCTTACACTACTGAACCCATCTCAACTATACCCCATACCATACTCAACGGTCCTTACTGAGTGAGACCAAAGTACCCCACCACGCCTTACACTACTGAACCCATCTCAACTATACCCCATACCATACTCAATGGTCCTTAGAAGTGAGACCAAAGTACCCCACCACGCCCTACTCTACTGAACCCATCTCAACTATACCCCATACCATACTTAACGGTCCTTAGAAGTGAGACCAAAGTACCCCACCACGCCTTACACTACTGAACCCATCTCAAATATACCCCATACCGTACTCAACAGTCCTTAGAAGTGAGACCAAAGTACCCCACCACGCCTTACACTACTGAACCTATCTCAACTATACCCCATACCGTACTCAATGGTCCTTAGAAGTGAGACCAAAAGTACCCCACCAAACATTAGCCCTACTCTACTGAAATTTTTCCATCTCAACTATACCCCATACCATACTCAACGGTCCTTAGAAATAATTTACAGTGAGACCAAAGTACCCCACCACGCCCTACTCTACTGAACCCATCTCAACTATACCCCATACCGTACTCAACGGTCCTTAGAAGTGAGACCAAAGTACTCCCCACCACGCCCTACTCTACTGAACCCATCTCAACTATACCCCATACCGTACTCAACGGTCCTTAGAAGTGAGACCAAAGTACTCCACCACGCCCTACCTACTCTACTGAACCCATCTCAACTATACCCCATACCGTACTCAACGGTCCTTAGAAGTGAGACCAAAGTACTCGATCCACCACGTCCTACTCTACTGAACCCATCTCAATCATAGTGTACCATACCCTACCTAGCGTACTTCTACCATACTGCATGCATTACATCCAATCTAGTTGTACTTTACTGCAAACTGAATTTTCTATGGTGACTATTGCTGGCTTTCAATCAGCTGTTAAAACTCCTTGAATCTCATTATTTGCCTTCAAATGACGGGCAAACACTGCCCTCCATGTGCTATCAAGCAGAGTATTCTATTGAAAAGGTGCAATTCAGCTGATGAAAATTCCTCACGAGACCGGAAATAACGTCTAATGAAATCAAGCAATAGTATGACTCAGTAAAGGAACAATATTATATGCCAAAGTTTATTTATTGTGTCTGTTAATTATTAAACACTTCAGTTATTTACAGGTACTTAAAATATACTACAATGTGTTGAGGTGTATGTTTACTCAACCTCACCCTCCAGGGGAAGGTAGAATTCCCTCTTTACCACCCTCAAGGAGCAATAAGGCCACACCAGGAGTACTGGTGTAGGGTAGTCAATCACCACCCTTATCTCCATGGGGTAGTTACTGGCTATAGTAATGGTAGCTCTGGTGCAATGTTAATCATGACGGAGAGGATTAAATCCTAGTTACCAGGTACTTTTCAAAGGAAAATCGGTTTTTCCTTGAGGAGGCCCTGGGAACAAAAATATTGTTTACCCCATGATAATCTTTAAAAGTGATTTCATTTATAGATAAGTTGTTTTAACATTTGAAACTATTTTACTATAACTTGACCATTGTGCTGTATGCAGGGATGAAGGACATCTACATTGTGGACTAGTTACCAAATGGAGACGAGATTTTCTCCTTCTGAGATTTGTGCCTGTTGAGAGAAATAAATTCCAGTCAGTCAAGCTGCAAGCAAGACCTTTAAACACTGGCTGCTGATAATGATTACGATGATGATTATGATGACATCAGATGATTATGATGACATCAGATGATTATGATGACATCAGATGATGATGATGATGACATCAGATGATTATGATGACATCAGATGATGATGATATCAGATGATGATGATATCAGATGATGATGATGACATCAGATGATGATGATGACATCAGATGATGATGATATCAGATGATGATGATATCAGATGATGATGACATCAGATGATGATGATGACATCAGATGATGATGATATCAGATGATTATGATGACATCAGATGATGATGACATCAGATGATTATGATGACATCAGATGATGATGATGACATCAGATGATGATGATGACATCAGATGATGATGATAACAGATGATGATGATATCAGATGATGATGATATCAGATGATGATGATGACATCAGATGATGATGATGACATCAGATGATGATGATGACATCAGATGATGATATCAGATGATGATGATGACGTCAGATGATGATGATGACGTCAGATGACAGCATATGATGACTATGATGACATCAGATGATGATGATGACAACAAATATGTGACAGGACATACCCTCCATGGTTCATATTCTGGAACTGTGTAAGATAATTAATACTGCTAGACAGCCTGAAAATAATGCACAAATTGTTAATAAATGAAACAGTCGACCCTCTATTAAGCGGCCACCTGCTCAATTTGTGGCCGCTTTGTACGGTTCAATTGTTTGTTGTTAAATGGGAGGGCTGCTATCTTACTCTGCAGAGATTTTGGGCTATGAACCTCTCTCCCCATGCGAGAAATCACCCCTCCCTCTGTAAGGACCAAGCACATGATTAAATAATAGATATTTTGTCAAAGTCAAGAAAACACGTGAAAACAAGAACAAATAATGCAGTGTGATTGGAATGGAGGATTTTACCTGGCAAAACCATTAAACAACGAAACAATTTCTGTTCTCTTGAGGTGAAAGCTGTCGGTAATGTAAAAGTCTTCATTATTGAATAGACGTCCAGAAAATAAGATCTTCAAAGCTGTGCCGAGTCCTTGAACCTGTAGCAGTGCAGACGCAATATGAGCTTCAACATACAGTATTGTCTTTCAATGAAATTACGGGAGGAACAGTGGGAAGGAAATGAAATTGGAACTAACATGGTGAATTCTCAAATTCAGAATCGGACTCAGCGCATAGTAGCACCTATATGCTTTTCAATTCCATTGCTTCTCTTACATTTCCAAATAGGTCGCTATATCGTCGCCATGAAAACTAGGCTCTATCATTCTTATAAAAGCATTTCTTTGCATCATCATCACTTCCAGAAAATGTTCTTATAATGCATACATACTTGTAGTTTGCCCCAAAGTCTACACTTCTCACATCCTACACAATCCATTATACGAGAAACATTCAGAAAATGCTGTCGAAATTCCTCCTAAAAGATAGAACACATCAATCAGCTATCGGTCTCTCGTCAGTCGTGTTGCTGTATGTACAGGGCTATGAGCTACTTGACAAACTGATGTAATTGAATATGGCATAGGGTTTTGAACCAAACATGTAGTGACTCTACCTTGAGGACACTTGCAGTAGCTGGATCCTTGAACATAACAGTCTCATCAAAGGTAATTGGACACGTCCTGAATGTGAAGAGAAAACAACCATGACAACATGCATCGACAAAGTATCACTATCACCACCACAACCACCATTATCATCCATGAGTGACTGGAAATCAAAACCAAAGGAACCCTGTGGAAATGTTGGAATGATCGAGATTGTAATATAAAAGTACAACATGCCTATAAATGGTACTTCATTGAACAGTATCATCATCATCATCATCACCATCATCATCAACACCATTGTCATCACCATCACCATCATCAGCACCAGTGTCATCACCATCACCATCATCAACACCATTGTCATCACCATCATTGCCATCACCATCCTCAGCACCAGTGTCATCACCATCATCAACACCATTGTCATGTCATCACCATCATCAACACCATTGTCATCGCCACTATCATCAACACCATTGTCATCACCATCATCAGCACCATTGTCATGTCATCACCACCATTGTCATCACCATCATCAGCACCATTGTCATGTCATCACCATCATCAACACCAGTGTCATCAACACCATTGTCATCACCATCATCAACACCATTGTCATTGCCACCATCGTCATCAACACCATCACCATTGTCATCACCATCATCATCACCATTGTCATCACCATCATCATCACCATTGTCATCACCATCATCAACACCATCACCATTGTCATCACCATCGTCATCACCATCATGAACACCATTGTCATCATCATCACCATCATCATCACCATCATCATTGTCATCACCATCATCAAAACCATTGTCATCACCATCGTCATCACCATCATGAACACCATTGTCATCATCATCACGATCATCATCACCATCATCATTGTCATCACCATCATCAAAACCATTGTCATCACCATCATGAACACCATCGTCATCACCATCATGAACACCATTGTCATCATCATCACGATCATCATCATCATCATCACCATCATCATTGTCATCACCATCATTATAGAATATCTTGATTATAGTAGATAATTTATCAGTCATACCTTGACTTAGCGAGTAGTTCATGTACAAGTTTATGCGTCTGTTCATCTTCATGATAAACACCAGTATAAAACTGCTCAAAACTCCAGTACTGGGCTGCCTTGGTTATTGCTCTCAGCATAAGAGTGTATGTAAAGTAAAGGTTCTTTAGCCATGCAGGACCTATGAAAGAAACGGAATGAATAGAGGAAATGGGAATAAAATGAAAAATGAATGAAACATCAGGATGAGAAATGGAAAGAATTGTAGAAAAATACCTTGTCCTTCTGTTGTGTCTGTACTGAATTTCTTGGTAAATTCTTCTAAATTTGTTCCCCAGTTGGGTTTTTGTAACCCAATACCTAAAGCAAGGAAGACAGGAAGCTACAGCTATGCAAGTAATAATATTCCTTTTGCTTGAGCACAAAAACAAAACTAGAATAAACTCTCAATTTTAGCATTAAAAATTTCAACTTATGACACTTTATTTTTGGAGATTATTATCTGGCAGGGCCCTGTACATCCTGGGGATTCTGTTCATGTGATTTGTGCCAGCATTTTGCTAGGTGACAGAAGTTGCAGCTGTGCCTGTACAAGCAATAACTAACTGGAGACTTACCTGGGAATAAATACAATGCTGATAAGTGTATGTTAATGCTTGCATGTAGTCCTGATATAACTCTATAAAATACTCTCTTCTCAAGACACATCCCTGAAATGATAGGAGAAATATTGGTGTTCAGACTGACACTGTAACATATAACCTGAAATGGCTTATACTTACTGTATATATTTTTGGTTAATAATCTGCTGTAGCCTTTTCCAGCACGTTTCTTTGGCCTACGTACAATATAGAAGAACTCATTAATATTGAGGAACAGTGAAGAGATGCATTAAACACAACAGATTACCAATAAATAATGTAGTAGTAGTTCGTAAGGTTTCGTCAAGCGTAAAAAGACTTGGAAAAAATACCGAGCCCAGATGGGAATTATACCCATGACCTCCTGGATACTAGTCAGGTACTCTATCCACTGAGCCACTGGGAACTCATGTAATTAAGCAGGTCTTGGTTCGTATTAATACCCAGGTCACTAAAGGACATACACTGTACGATCAACTAAGCGGAAGAAATCTTGTCAGATCTTGGTTAGAGTCAGTGCCTAACTAGTATCCAGGAGGTCACGGGTTCAATTCCCGTCTGGGTTCGGTATTTTTTTAAGTCTTTTTACGCTTGATGAAAACTCACGAACTACATTACTAACTATTACTAAGCGACAAATTACTTTATAGATTACCAATAATTCTTTATAAAAACATCCAAGTGTTGAAGCATAGATTTGTCATTTCCAATGCATCTCGCCATAGTCTCATCATTTCAGTTCATATAAATCCCCCTATGCTTCATAGATTGTTTCAAGTGCTGAACAAAGATGTTGGAGTAGCTCAATGAAAACCCGCAATAGTGGAGACAGATACCAAACAGGACTAAGTAACGAACTACAAGTATAAGTTCACCATCACACTTACTTAAAACAATTTTCTTGGTAAATACTATTCCATATTCTGTGAGCAGATGAACCTTTGTAGCCTGTGTATCTTTCTGGATTTCTCAAGAGATCTACATACCCCATGCCTTCAGTTGATTCATCTGAAAATTGGACAAGATATGATTAATAGAAATAATAAAATATTGGCCTGGCTTTCACTAGTGATGTAAACATAAGCACAAGCACTGTAAGCGCAAGCACATGTATGCACAAGAAATGGGACAAATATTATTGATCCTTCTGGTTATGTTTATGTCAGGCACATGTATCCTTAGAATTATTTATATAGTTACATTGTATATATTTATGTATATATTTTATATTGTTATATGTAATTTTAGATCGAGGGCCACAGGGTCATCGGCGTGAGCTGTCATGTGTCACCATCTTTAAATAAAGTCATTTATTTATTATTCATTTATTTATGTATACAGTGAAATAACACCTCTTGTGCTTGTGCATATGCTTGCAGAGTTCCCTAAGTTCCTGGTGAATGAAACCTCTAAACTTGTATTACAACCAGTAATCCAATGGATCTAGCTGCAGGATTAGAGCCTAAGCTACTGGTGAATGTGACCTCTTAACTTGTATTACAACCAGTAATACAATGGATCTAGCTGCAGGATTAGAGCCTAAGTTACTGGTGAATGAGGCCTCTAAACATGTATTACAACCAGTAATCCAATGGATCTAGCTGCAGGATTAGAGCCTAAGTTACTGGTGAATGAGGCAGGCTCTAAACTTGTATTACAACCAGTAATCCAATGGATCTAGCTGCAGGATTAGAGCCTAAGTTACTGGTGAATGAGGCCTCTAAACTTGTATTACAACCAGTAATCCAATGGATCTAGCTGCAGAATTAGAGCCTAAGCTACTGGTGAATGAGGCCTCTAAACTTGTATTACAACCAGTAATCCAATGGATCTAGCTGCAGGGTTAGAGCCTAAGCTACTAGTGAATGAGACCTCTAAACTTGTATTACAACCAGTAATCCAATGGATCTAGCTGCAGGATTAGAGCCTAAGCTACTGGTGAATGAGGCCTCTAAACTTGTATTACAACCAGTAGTGCAATGGATCTAGCTGCAGGATTAGAGCCTAAGTTACTAGTGAATGAGACCTCTAAACATGTATTACAACCAGTAGTAAGCAATGGATACTAGTGTGAGATTAGAGCCTAAGCTACTGGTGAATGAGACCTCTAAACATGTATTACAACCAGTAATCCAATGGATCTAGCTGCAGGATTAGAGCCTAAGTTACTGGTGAATGAGGCCTCTAAACTTGTATTACAACCAGTAATCCAATGGATCTAGCTGCAGGATTAGAGCCTAAGTTACTGGTGAATGAGGCCTCTAAACTTGTATTACAACCAGTAATACAATGGATCTAGCTGCAGGATTAGAGCCTAAGTTACTGGTGAATGAGGCCTCTAAACTTGTATTACAACCAGTAATCCAATGGATCTAGCTGCAGGATTAGAGCCTAAGTTACTGGTGAATGAGGCCTCTAAACTTGTATTACAACCAGTAATCCAATGGATCTAGCTGCAGGATTAGAGCCTAAGCTACTGGTGAATGAGGCCTCTAAACTTGTATTACAACCAGTAATCCAATGGATCTAGCTGCAGGATTAGAGCCTAAGTTACTGGTGAATGTGACCTCTAAACTTGTATTACAACCAGTAATCCAATGGATCTAGCTGCAGGATTAGAGCCTATGGATCTAGCTGTAGGATTAGAGCCTAAGTTACTGGTGAATGAGGCCTCTAAACATGTATTACAACCAGTGATCCAATGGATCTAGCTGCAGGATTAGAGCCAAAGTTACTGGTGAATGAGACCTCTAAACTTGTTTATTACAACCAGTAATCCAATGGATCTAGCTGCAGGATTAGAGCCTAAGTTACTGGTGAATGAGACCTCTAAACATGTATTACAACCAGTAATCCAATGGATCTAGCTGCAGGATTAGAGCCTAAGTTACTGGTGAATGAGGCCTCTAAACTTGTATTACAACCAGTAGTGCAATGGATCTAGCTGCAGGATTAGAGCCTAAGCTACTGGTGATTGAGACCTCTAAACTTGTATTACAACCAGTAATCCAATGGATCTAGCTGCAGGATTAGAGCCTAAGTTACTGGTGAATGAGGCCTCTAAACATGTATTACAACCAGTAATCCAATGGATCTAGCTGCAGGATTAGAGCCTAAGTTACTGGTGAATGAGGCCTCTAAACTTGTATTACAACCAGTAATCCAATGGATCTAGCTGCAGGATTAGAGCCTAAGTTACTGGTGAATGAGACCTCTAAACTTGTATTACAACCAGTAATCCAATGGATCTAGCTGCAGGAATAGAGCCTAAGTTACTGGTGAATGTGGCCTCTAAACTTGTATTACAACCAGTAATCCAATGGATCTAGCTGCAGGATTAGAGCCTAAGTTACTGGTGAATGAGGCCTCTAAACTTGTATTACAACCAGTAATCAATGGATCTAGCTGCAGGATTAGAGCCTAAGTTACTGGTGAATGAGACCTCTAAACATGTATTACAACCAGTAATCCAATGGATCTAGCTGCAGGATTAGAGCCTAAGTTACTGGTGAATGAGGCCTCTAAACTTGTATTACAACCAGTAATCCAATGGATCTAGCTGCAGGATTAGAGCCTAAGTTACTGGTGAATGAGACCTCTAAACATGTATTACAACCAGTAATCCAATGGATCTAGCTGCAGGATTAGAGCCTAAGTTACTGGTGAATGAGACCTCTAAACTTGTATTACAACCAGTAATCCAATGGATCTAGCTGCAGGATTAGAGCCTAAGCTACTGGTGAATGAGGCCTCTAAACTTGTATTACAACCAGTAATCCAATGGATCTAGCTGCAGGATTAGAGCCTAAGTTACTGGTGAATGAGGCCTCTAAACTTGTATTACAACCAGTAATCCAATGGATCTAGCTGCAGGATTAGAGCCTAAGTTACTGGTGAATGAGGCCTCTAAACATTGTATTACAACCAGTAATCCAATGGATCTAGCTGCAGGATTAGAGCCTAAGTTACTGGTG
This sequence comes from Actinostola sp. cb2023, assembly GCA_033675265.1. Taxonomy (NCBI): domain Eukaryota; kingdom Metazoa; phylum Cnidaria; class Anthozoa; order Actiniaria; family Actinostolidae; genus Actinostola; species Actinostola sp. cb2023. The sequence continues at coordinate 153,762 of JAUJYZ010000928.1, read as the reverse complement.
AATGAGACCTCTAAACTTGTATTACAACTAGTGATCCAATGGATCTAGCTGCAGGGTTTAGAGCCTAAGCTACTGGTGAATGAGGCCTCTAAACTTGTATTACAACCAGTAATCCAATGGATCTAGCTGCAGGATTAGAGCCTAAACTACTGGTGAATGAGACCTCTAAACTTGTATTACAACCAGTAGTCCAATGGATCTAGCTGCAGGATTAGAGCCTAAGTTACTAGTGAATGAGACCTCTAAACATGTATTACAACCAGTAGTGCAATGGATCTAGCTGCAGGATTAGAGCCTAAGCTACTGGTGAATGAGGCCTCTAAACTTGTATTACAACCAGTAATCCAATGGATCTGATTTGCAAGTGCTGGAACATGACATGATGCAACACTAGTGAAAACTAGTACAGAGAGAGATGCACAAGAAGTAGTCATTTATAACAATAACAATAATAATAATAATAATAATAATAATAATAATAATAATAATAATAATGGTTTATTGAACAATATATCCACAGAGTGGCTCTTCACTTGTCCACTAACCTAACTGCAGTATATACAATAAATATAAACAATTGAATGATGAATTATAAATTAACTTAATTACCATCAAGTTGGCAGAAGTCCACTTCTACATCGTCATGTTTATGCCACGATTGAAATGCTAGCTTGTCTTGATCGCTGTAAACAGTATGACAGAGTACTCAGTACTTGATAATTAATGCATGTGGATTAAGTTACAGTACATAGACTTTTGGCAAAGGTAGTTTTACCTGATAGTACTGTCGATATCACCAAGTGTGGTATTGCCTGCCTCTGAACATGTATCACCATTATCACCAGTATCACCCTGTAACAACAATTATTATCGAATTCATGAATAATTAATGAGGGAAATACAATAGAAATCATAAGCGTAGCAGACATCTGTAAATCGGATACAGAATTGTCCTCATTTGCATTCAACTTTAACTTGGATTTTCTCGGCCAAACTGTTTCCTATCATCCAAATTATACATTGTTGGATTTGATAAGTCGCCTTCGGCTCGCCATTGTAAATACCATACAGTTCGGCCGCTCATATTGTATCTATTGCATAAACTACACATCAAAACACCTTCATCATAGAGATTGGTGGAGTAGATATTGAAGAAGAACAATGTAAGTTATCTCTGATCAAAATCTCAATACTTTTACCAACCTTTTTTTTACCTTTACCCTGGGAATGAGAATTTCTTGATTTACTATATCGATTTCCACTTCTATTTCGTTTTGCCTGAAATATAAAAAAAAAATTCATAGAAATAAAATTTCATTTCATTACTGTATGCAAATGTAATAATAATAATAATGATGATGATGATGATAATAATAATAATGATCAATGATGATGATGATGACAATAATGATCAATGATGATGATGATGATAATAATGATCAATGATGATGATAATAATAATAATGATCAATGATGATGATGATGATAATAATGATCAATGATGATGATAATAATAATATTTAAAATTTCTAAAGCACAATTTTAGCATGTGTAATCAGACTTGAATGAGATTTAGTAAACATGATGTGACATGACGAGGAAGACTTGTGTACTGGCATACGCATTTGAAACACCTTTGCAATATGGTGTTGAGACAGCTGCATGATCATTCTCACAATGGTATTTCCGATTGTTTATATTCTCACAGTAACATTGAATAATACTAATAATATATTAATAATCAATGTTTTGTAAAATCACCACTATAGCAATCTGCTTTATTCTGTTATTATTTTCACAAGTCAAATTGCTTTTTTCTGTTATTCTTTTCACATCATAATAGGCAAATTGCAGTTTACAGTCACATGCCAATATATTGCTTGTCTGAATAACGAATGAACTGAGCCAAAGATCCCATGGGAACGTCTCTGCCGACTGGCAAACAAACTTTGAGACGTTGATTGAGAAAGATCGACAATAAACTGGAGGTTGAAAAAAAGCATTTCAAACAGATTTCTTTACTGTCACTACTGTCTGATATCATGTAAGATTCTTCAAATAAATAAAGTCAGATTTTGTCACATGTATTTGTTACCTCAGACTTCACTCCTTCTGGGATATCATCCTATAAAACATATCAAACAGGTTATATTATCATGTACTCACTCAATTCCTGATGCTGTAACTGTAGTAGTTCTAATGCCGTGGCTGTGTATCTGTATACACAGATATGCATATATCTCAATGTAATTATAAGTGAGCACAATAAAGTTGAACGTTGAGGCTGCAAGGTCATTCCTTTGCTTGCTCAAGAAATACCACTTTATCACATCACAAGTGCACTGTGTAAATCACAGGCAATGGCACAGCCGATCCATAATTAGTCAGAAATGAGTCACATTTCACAATGAAAATAAACGCTTCTTGCCATGTAGCCCCCTTGCATTCTTGCCATTCATGCATAAAAAAACACCTGTGCAGCCACTGCATAACAGGGGTGGGAACTGGTACACCTTTGACTCTTTTAATTGTTTTATTGTTACATCACTTGACATTTACATTTACCTACCTCATTACATGGTGAAACACTACAATGTTTCATTGTGCATTGTCCACCGTTTGACCAGAATGGACATGGCTTATCTAACTTTATCTAAGGATCAAAATGTATTCAATAAATGTGTGGATAATACGTACACGTACAGTACATTAATTACTATATTGGAGAAGGTACTAAAAGTCTAATATATACAAAATGTACATATACATATGTAACCAATGAACAAGTTACAGCAATATGCAGAAATTCTGATCATTTTGACTAAAGTACATATATATCAAAAACCTACTTAAAATTATGGGATGGCTACGCTGATATTTTTTTCATAAAGCCTCGCTGGCAGACAACTAGAAAAAAATATCAGCGTAACCATCCCATAATCTAAAGTAGGTTTTTGATATATATGTATTTTAGTCAAATGGATCAGAATTTCTGCATATTGCTGTATTTACTTGTACACAGTCAAATAAGCAGCATAGGACATGCATAATGCAATACTATGACCTTATTTAGCTCACCATTAGAGTTCCCAGTAGCTCAGTGGTAGAGCATCCGAATAGAGTATGGAAGGTCATGGGTTCAAATCCCATCTGGAACTCAGACTTTTTTTCTGAGTTCTTTACACTTCTCGTCATTATCATTTCATAATGTTATCCAATATCGTGAATATTAATTATCTTACCCTGAAGAACTTAAAGTAACTTCTTTTAATAATTTCACTGATTAATGGATAGATGTCTTTGTTTATCTTGTCGACAGTTTCAATGTCACAACAACACTCTTCTATCTTCCCAGATAACTGAAAATATGAATAAAGAAACATACAAGATATGAAAAACAGCAAGAATGAAAGAAGAAGAAAAAAAGAAAGAACGAAAGAAAGAAAAAGAAAGAGAAAAGTATTTGAACAAAAAGTATTTTTCAATAAATATTGACCTTAGGCAGTAGTTTTAATCCTCACAGTACGCAAGGAATGATCAATGTTATTTGAGTATGTTGGCCAAGCAGATGACTGTCCAGAACTAATTGCAAGGACTGGAAATCCCGTCTATCCCAAATTGGAGGCTTTGGAATGACTTCTGCAACTCATTAATGATTCAAATCAGAAATTCAAAGCTAAAGTTGGCCAACTTTTATGCTAATTAAGAACACATTTCCAAACGTCCTTCTCACTAGTTGTTAGTGATTTCCTTTGTTCTGTCCTCATGATTTATTAATGAGTTGGAGAAGTCGTTCCAAAGCCTCCAATTCGGATTAGATGATATGGGATTTCCAGTCCTTGCAATTAAAGTTCTAATCCTTAGATTTTCCAAGGACTGGAACTTAATCCATATAGTCCTCATTGTTGGCCTTGAAACATTACTTCTAGATGTAAATCAATCACTTTCATCATTGTAATTCTATCTTGCAGTCTTTCGTCAGCCATACAAATGTAATGTTAGCCCAAATACCACAAATCCTTATACATATGTGTCGACTTAGCTTCAATGCATGATTGAATTCATTGAACCAGACATTGAAGGTGTACATGTAACTGCTTGCCGCAGGATTTCTCCCATTCAGAGATCTATTTAGGATGGTATTCAAGTCAATACATTATAAATTCAAGGCAAACAAAACACATCAGAATAAATAATTACGACATAAAAAAATTTCAAGATGTTGAGCAAATATGAATACATATTCATATTTGCTCAACATCTTGAAATTTTTATGTCGTAATTATTTATTCTGATGTGTTTTGTTTGCCTTGAATTTATAAGTTCTTTGTTCAAAGTAATATTAAAAAAGATAATAATAATTTGGGTGGCTAATCATCCTTCATTGCAGTCGGTAGCTGAATTACGAAGGACGCAGCTCAATGTGATGACCAAGTCAAAGGCATATATAAAGGTGCACTATGCAGCCACCATACGACATATTTCTGGCCACGGAGCACAGCTCAGATCAAAATATTGTTTGCCTTTACTGAGGGAGGAAAACCGGAATACCTGAAGAAAAACCCTTGATGCAATTAGTGAGAGACCGAACTAAGAAACTCAACTCACATGAGTTTCTTAGTTCCTTATTCTGACATCAAGTTATTTTCATGAAAGAAAAGATGACGACTGTAGAGTGGTCATGATGTCTGATTTGAGACAAGATAGAAGCAAGCAAGAAAGGTTCATTTAAGTCAAGACATAATTGATCAACTCAATGTACAAACAAAACACACCAGCATACCATATATCAGGCCTGTTAAGCATGCAGTATGAGGCGAGTTATAGTTTTCATTTTCTTTTTTTTTTTTGACTGCACCGGCAAAAGTAGCCTCCTTTGCAGACACTTTTTTTTTAAACTGCGACACAAAAAGTGTCTGCAAAGGAGGTTATGGCAAAAGTGCCTCGGAGAAGATTTCGGTCTGGCTATGGGCATGTATAATATGACACAGACATGTCAAGTTAGTAAATACGAATACTTGGCTCTTGTTGTATGGTCAGAGCATAAAACCACAGTTCGCTGAGCTGCAGCAAATACTGAAATTAATATGGTTTGTAAGGGTTATATAACACTTATTGGAATAAATACTTTAAGATTAGTGGAATGACAAATGTTTGGGATAAAAATGTTGATGAAAAACCTAGATATTTTGCAGTAGATGAACAGGTGTATTTGGCACTGACATTGAAAAGATTAATAAATTACTAAAAATGAAAAAAATATTATTTTCTTTTTCTTTCTATTTTCTTTTTTATTGGAACGTTAACTGTAATAAATATTTATCTATAATCATATTCATTTTGAAATCACTAGTAAATCCTGCAATCTGATTGGCTAAAAATGGTGCGATTAAATCATTAATTGCACTACTTTTGATCATTAATTGCACCAATTTTTTTTAAATTTTATTTTTGCACAGAAACTCTAGTTTTATTAAATTCAAACGATTCTTCATAAAAAGTAATTTGTAATTTAGAATGAAAGAGTTGTATTTTAGGCATCAAAATTATTCTTATTATTGCAACTTACCACCTAAATATAACGAGTGTATTTGAAAAGATTTCAAAATGAATATGATTAATAGGTAATTGAACTTCGTGTCGTGCAATTTTGGTCTGAAATCATACTCGTGATAACAAATTACACTCCCGCTACGCGGTCGTGCAATTTTGTAATCACTCGTATGATTTCAGACCAAATTGCACTCCACTCAGTTCTATTACCATTACTAATATACCTGTTTCGAATAAGTTATGCTTATATTGATATCAACTAAATAAAATAATGAATTTCTGCCCATTTCTAAATTACTGTCAAAATTTATTCATGTTTGAACTGCTGAAGCAATACAAAAAGTATAAACTACCATAGAAGTTCAAATTGCAGTCTTCCTAAATGATTTTGTACAAGTAAGAAAAATCTATTATTCTTTAACTTACAAAGAAATAAACAATGTCTGAAGATGACATCGGTGATGCTTCAAGAGGTGAAAATTATGCATGACTTGTTTCGATTCATTCTTCGGCACACAACAGCCGATAGATAAGCTTAAATAATATTGTACGAATTTGAAATATCTTGTGAAAATCCGATAAAATATGTGCTCAATAATTTTAGTAAGCTTATCTAATCGTAGCCCTAAAGGTAATCTTAGTAACTTAAATAATAGATAGTTTTTCATTTGACTTTTCTAACGTAAGCTCCCTTCTGGCTTCATCTACATCAACATCCACTACTCCACATATTTTGTAGGCAAACGATTTAGACAAGACGAACAGTAAAACGTTTGCAGATGAAGTATCATGAAGTTTATAAGTTGAAGATTTACTCATTAGACATTAGACTTGACTTCTGCACTCAGTGACTTCGCCTTCGGGCTTCGGTGTTTTGCAGTCAAATCGACATGCAAGGTTTAAAATTGTATTTTAGACCTAATTCTGACAGAAAAGCCCCCTATTTTTTTACCAATTGAGAGGTATTTGTCCAATATATACTTGGCAATGTGTATGTAAACCTAAGAGAGAAATTATCAGAGAGATGTGCAAACCCGTGCGAAAACCCTGGAAATTCCTCCAACATGACTTCACTAGTCAGTCTTACCTGACAGAAACACTGATCAGTTAGCGCTAAAACCCTACATCCCAACAAACACGCCAAGTAAATCAGCTCTAGAGTATACGATAGTCTCATGGTGACTACAGAACACTTAGTTCGTTGTCAATAAACCAAGATCGATTGCTGCTAAATAACATCTTGTCGTTCATTTCGTGTTTATATCCAACCCTCCGATATAAACATTCAATACGCATGCGTACAATGAGTCACCGCGCGCCAAAGATCGTGGACAGGTGTGATTGGACAGAAACCAAGCCGATTATACCAGAGCGCGCCAAATTATTTGCATGACGCAAGAAGTATGATTTGCTGCACGCATTTTTGTAGCCAAAAGCCATTAGTTTGTCATTTTACGGATGACTCGTCCTACAACAATGAGTTACCTGAACTATTTGAGCCGCGTTGGAATTTCAAAACTATTCAGAAAAAAAAAACAGTTTCTGGAGAAGGTGAAATTTGGAGGGCCTTCCGTATGGATATGAAAAACATTAAAGGATGAGAACAAAGAAACAGAATTATAAGCTTAGCATCGAGTACATTAAAATAGAACCATTTGTAATCCTGTTTCAATGCCAAACATGCAGCTGCTGTATGCCACACTTGGCAGTTTTGCTCAGTGTCGTTTAGTGTACGCGCGCCAACTGAAGCCGCAAAAATATCCAGTCAACTTTTTGGATTACAAATGAGCGTCTATTCACGGTAGCTGGCACTGCTATCTCAATCCGTTTTATTTATATCCTCAGTTTCATTACAGATAATTATCATTACCTTGTCCGGGTCAGCAGTATACTTTTTCGGAATAGATTCGCGGTACAAAAAAATATCAAGTTTTGGTAAGCAAGTTGATACAGTACAAACACTAAAAGCGTGAAACATAGATAGTACTATTTAGTGCTAAATAGTGTTATTTCTTTTGTTTTCTTGTTTAATTACTGCTGTACTAAATAGTGCGAAGCGTTGCATGCTTTTAGTGTTTGTCAGTACACTATCTATGGCTCTGGCGTGTCACGGTGGGTTTAGTGTTAGAAGAAAATCCGTTCAGTTCAGTAGGTTTTTTTTGCAGTTTCGTGGTTCAGTGGGGATACCAGTAATCTTGAGGATGAGAGGTGTCAGTCTCAGTAGTGAACAGCTGGAAATACATCGATGGTTTTAAGTAGTTTGCTTGCTATTTGTGTAACTTTGAATCTCATAGAAAAGTATTGAATAATCGGCATATCAAAAAAAGAGATGGAGAGTGTAGTAGTGTATCTCACATTTGAACAAATGTGTCTAGATAGAAAGAGTATAGAAAGCTAGAAAGCTTCCTTCAATTATAATGAAACCGTGCAGCCATTCAGTTATACAGACCAAGGTATGGACTTTATAGTGTACGCCTAAATCACTCAAGACTTGAATGGAAGCATGCAGCTCGCCGGCTCCCGTTCCGGCTCGAATATCAAACTACAAGAATGAAACGAAAACACTGAAACCTTTGTGCATGGCAAGTAGAGCATATATCGAAAGTGCCGGTCTCCCCCCTTGATACAAGTATACCGCTGTGCATAGTGTTATCGATACAATTAATCGACAAGCCCTAGCTTTAATTTAGTGACGACTGCGAGCCCAAATTTGAACTGAAATAATTGGATTAGGAGGGGAGGGGAGAGTGAACCCATTTTTGGATAGATGAACTGGTCTTTGGACTGATCTAAGACCTTTATTTATTACCTGCTGTGATGTGCTCACTAGATTCCAACAGGTGGTACATGTGTCGTCGTCCACGGAAACCAAGAAACTCAAATAAAAACCTGCATTTGCGATGAAAACTCTTGTTCAAGTGCGTTGAAACATTTCACTGTTAAAAATTGTAAAAAAACGACATCTAATTTTGTGTTTCGGGTGTGAAAAACTTGGATTTAAGAAAAGTTCGATGACAGTTCTTCATTAAGGGTAAATTTAGCGCTGATCTCTTAAAACAAAGGCCATATAAACAACGTACATGTTTGTAAATATAAACACTGACGAGCGAAGCAACCGCATGGATGGATAGCTATTGAAGAACCCTGATCTCATAATGAACACCAACTCAAAGGGAAATATTTCAGCAAGGTGTTCTCGAAAACAGTGGAAAAAAATTACAAGCAAAACGATGTCTTTGGTGTTTGGATTTTCGTCCTGAAATCTTTGGAAAACCAGTTATTTGTAAACAAGTTTTTGACTGAATTGAAAACTCTCGCTGAGCATTGCCATTGTGGAACAATGATTTCTTGGAGGACAACAAAGTACTAGTTTGACATTTCTAAGGATGAAGGAATTTGAAGAACAGCTAAAAAGCAAATCTATCGCGAGTAGCATTGACACATCCAACGAATCACCCACAATGGATCTAGGCAAGTCTCCCTTGTACAGCCTTATCGCTCCATGGTGGCCTAGTAATGGTAATCTCGCAGCCACACACATCGCCTACCTCATCATCATTTTGTGCGTAGTGACTTCTGCAAGTGTTCTTTCCATGCCAGGTCTTAGAAGCATGTCTGACAATCTTTCCTTCGCATGTTCTATAGGCAATACAACAGATACATGCTATATTAAAACCTCAAGGCTCGTGACGTTTAGGATGGGTTCTGCGACTGCCATCTTCTTCTTCCTTCTCATGATACTACTTTTCAAGGTCCGATTCAATTCCTGGCGGAGTGGCTTGCATACGGGATTATGGCTTCCCAAGGCACTGATACTAGGCGCGCTTATTTATGCCATACATGTTGTCCCTCACAACATCGTTGACACCATTTGGGGCTACCAGGAAATCGTAGCGTGGTTAATTTTTGCTGTTCTTCAGCTTGCTTTCTTGTCAGACTTCTCGCATGCGCTCAGCAAGTTGTTGGTCGGGAAGCCATCTGAAAAGCAAAGTTATATTTTGTTAAAAGTCTGCAATGCAATGCTGTGTGTTCTGAACGTATGTGTAGTAGTTGTTCTTTATGGTTTCTACGGATACGAGGATAAATGCAAGACCAATGTAGAACTCACAACAGTCAATGTTATCATATGTTGTATCGCTTTCGTTGTATCTGCAATGGTTTCAAAACGTCAGGGGTGTTTGTATGTACACAGGAGTCTTTTCCAAACGAGTTTAGTCTCGGGATATGTACTTTATCTGACATACTCTGCGGTTTCTCATGAGCAAAGCCTTTGTTCTCCAAATATGTTTCATTTCTTTGATAGGGAAATGAGACTTGGGTCATACTTCCATTCCTTGACGGGTGCGCTCATTACGTGCATGCTGTTGAGTTACGTGTTACTACGAAGCAGCAACCCAAAGCATCATAGATACAGCGGAGTAGTGCTCGCAAACCAAGCAGACCACGATGATGCCAACGATTCAAAAGTGGTCTACAGTTGTTCATTTGTCCATGTCATATTCATGCTTGCTATCTTGTACTCCAGTGCTACGTTCGTCTCACCGCATCACGTGGACACCGTCACCAAGCTAACGATGTCATGGACGTTCGTGACAGTCAAGAGTCTCGCAAGTGTATTGATATCATTGATCTACTTATGGATGCTCATGGCTCCCACTGTCTACCCCGAACAAGACACTCAAGACTTTGCTGTCCTCCTGGAGTCCTTTCTTAAATTCATTGTAAAGTCATTGAAGGCCATGTTCTTCTCAGGTTGTCCAGGTCTCAACCAAAGCAAATACACGCGCTTTATTTACACATTTTTCTTCATCAGTGGTACAATCGTGTCCAGTTTAATGTACCTCCCTACCATCAGACACTCACTGGAATCCAATACGTTTTTCTGTAAACAAATTAGTCGCCTAGGCAACTGCATGAGTCATGACCCAGGATGGCTTGCGGTCTACAGGATTTGTTTCTCCATGGCAACGTTCTATTTGTTGTTTGCGATTATACTCTACGCCGTCAAGAGCCACGCTGATCCCAGAGCGCTCATTCACAATGGACTGTGGATAGTTAAGTTCGGTCTCTTCTTCGGCCTGTTAATTTGTACATTCTTCATTCCTCTTGGTTTTAGTAAAATATGGACCTATACGTGTCCAATCGGAACGTTCTTTTTCACGATCATGGAAATGATACTCATCGTCGACCTTTCACGATTCTGTAACTCGTCCTTCGCGCGCAAAGCGGAAGTAACTGGGAAAAGTATTTGGTTCCACCTCATCGTTGCCATGACAGTAACCCTCTACGTCACTTCCGCTGTTGCCGTCATTTGTTTCTATATATTTTTTGTTGGAGGAGCTGGGAACTGTAAAACGAACAAGGCGTTTATTACGATGAATTTCGTTCTGTGTGGAGTTGCTTCGGTTATTTCAATACATCCAGCAGTTACCGATACAGGATTGCTCCAAGGTGGGGCTGTAACCTTCTTTACTATGTACTTGACACTCTCCGGGCTCTCTTACAATCCAAATGAGAAGTGCAATCCTCTTGCTTCGTACGTGTCTGAAGTAGACATGCGACCAAGCATTAACGTACAGGCAGTTGTAGACCTCTTTCTCACCATAGCTTTACTCGTCTATTTTAGCCTGAGAATCATTCCTCTGTCCAAAGGACTTCAAGAGTTGACGCTGACATCTTTACAACTCATCTGCGGGCTCAGAAGAAAAGTGCCACCTCAAGAAGACAGTGAGGTAGAGCTAGAAAACGACCAATCAGAATCGAATCAGTTGGACGAATCAGAAGAGACGAGAAAGACTGCAGAACCTATTCCGTATAGTTACTCGTTTTATCATTTCGTGTATTTCTTGGCAAGTCTTCATATTACGATGGTGTTGACAAACTGGTACACACCCAAAGATGGGACGAAATTCAAACTGTACATTAACTGGACGGCTATGTGTATTAAGATGTCCGCTAGTTCTCTGTGTATTCTATTGTACATATGGGGCCTTGTTGTTCCAATCTTAGCCATCAAACCAGAGACAGAAAATGAATCAAACAAGCTGAATGAAACATCGCTGCGATGAACAGTGGAAATAAGAATTAAAACTACTTACTAACGATACTCATTTGCTCCGAGTCTTGGATTTATTTAATTAACATTACTTACTATAAGTTTACTGAATGTTTCATGCATTGCTTTTTGTAATTGAACGGTTCTAAAACGGGCCCCCCATGGATAATGTGCGCCAAATTGCCGACTAGACAACGGCGTGTCCACCTATACAACATGTAATATTGCGTGTAATGATATGCTACACCAAGTGGACGTACATGAAACTTCTGGTAAATCATGTTGCCTGTTAAACATGAAACATGACAGAATACTTGGTGATACAGATAGTTAAGTTTATTTACTTATTTTAAATAATTTGTTTCTACTATTATGGGTTTTTACTGTGAATATATATATATATATATATATTTTTATAGCGCATTGAGATCACAGAATGCGCTTTACAAGTACTATTTATTATTATTACTTTTCTCGAAAATATACATATACTTCACGATTTATTTTGATTTGTTCATAGAATTTACTTGACCCTGCAAATGGCCAAACTTTTTCTTCAAAGAGAAGTTACTACACCACGTGATACTCTACACAAGTAGGCAATGCACACTACCGTAACGTGGTAAAACGAGTACGCAAAAGTTAGAACATGTCTGTTGCGGATAAAGCGCGTTCTGTCAAACGAGTGCGCAAGGATATAACACAACGTAGTGATAGGCAACAATGCTTACGCGGTAAAACAACTACGTAACGACGTACTATAACGGTTACGGAAAACAGACGACCGTGCACGTAATGCGCATGCGTTACAACAAGTACACAAGCGATAAGTCAAACAGACTAATAATTGTGAGTGCATATAAATATGCTCTATGATAAGTAGGCGGTAAAACAACTACGTAACGACGCACTACCGCAAGAAGACAAGATTCACAAGATAACGAAACTGATGTAATTTCTATGTATTTTCTATGACTTCTTGAAACGAGTGGATGCGAGTAAATGTGGCCTGAGTTTCGGTCTTACAGATACAAGTCGTAGTTGAAATTGTTGTTTTTGTCTATCCACACTCCTGACCGCAACTTGCACGACATCTCCTGCTGAAAGCGGCTCGTCACGCTTATTCCACTGTGACTCGTGTAACAAACCGTCACGCCCAACACCGCAATCCACAAAGGCACCAAATGTCGTGACATTTGTCACGCGTCCAGATAAATGCATTCCTTGCCTTAGATCGTCAAAGAGTATTAAGCCTTTGTTGAATATGGGCTTCTCAAAACCTGAAAAGATAACAAAGGCATTGATATTCACAATGGTATTGCGTTACGCTTTATGTGCGTGACAGGGTTCCCTGGGGTGATTATTGTGCGTGACAGTCTTGTATTAGTTCCCAGGAGCACACACACATTATGGCACTGGGAAAGAACCAGGGAGCACGGAAGAAATTGGGCTTCCTGTGGTGCTAACGTTTGCGGTTTTTCTCAATAAAAGCGCGCGGGCTCGTTAAAGCGCGGTTGCGTAGAATTTTAACGCCATTTTGCCCGTCATCTTTGTTGTTTTTGGTCACGTTAGCATCCAATTTTCTGCCGTGCTCCCTTGGATGAACCCCATAAATAAATAGTTGTATTGTTTATTAGCACCACCACCATTGTCATCATCCTCATCAGTACCACAATAAGATTACAATCAAAATTACCATCATCATTATCATCATCATTACAATCATCATCATCATCATCAATAATACCAACATAACTGTCATCATCATGACTAGCAAAACTATCATCAATAATACCAACATAACTGTCATCATCATCATCATAAATAAATAAATGACTCAAGCAACACTATCATATAAACCACAATGACTACTGACAGTGCCGTCATGATTATCACATTATCAGCAACACAAATCATATTTGCTACAACAACAGCCTTCATATATAGATCTACATACTTGACCGTATGTCATGGTCTGTAGGTTGTCTTAATCCATCAATCACAAGTTCAACTGTTGATTCGCCTACATTGTACTCTTTTGCCAAACTTTGAATACCTACAAACACAGTAAACCAGGACTATTTATAATATTATCTGGTGTTTTTAGGCTTTCATGTGAAGACATGACATGTAATACAACATTATCTGATTTTGAAACAACTCATATAGATTCGTAAAATAGTTACTAAGGTTTTGGGAAAAATACCGGACTCGGAAAAAATACCGAGTCCAGATGGGTTCAATTCCCGTCTGGGCTCTGTATTTTTTCCGAGTCTTTTTACACTTGACGAAACCTTACGAACTACTTTACTAACTATTCTTACCAAGTGACAAATTACTCTACAGCTCACAGACTGTTACTTACTTTGCTTGGCAAGTAGTCTTTCCATAGCTGTTGCCATTATCTGTGTTCCAATGTCTCCACTACAAACTGATACTTTCTGCATTAACCTGAAGACAACAAAAGAAATGATAGCTGCAGAAACAACAACAACAACAACCAACAACAACAACATCCAATACAGCAGCGCCAACATCAACCAACATCCATCAACAACAACCAATACAGCAGCGCCAACATCAACCAACATCCATCAACAACAACCAATACAGCAGCGCCAACATCAACCAACATCCATCAACAACAACCAATACAGCAGCGCCAACAACAACCAACAACAACCAATACAACAACAACAACAACAACCAATACAGCAGCGCCAACATCAACCAACAACCATCAACAACAACCAATACAGCAGCGCCAACATCAACCAACATCCATCAACAACAACCAATACAGCAGCGCCAACATCAACCAACATCCATCAACAACAACCAATACAGCAGCGCCAACAACAACCAACAACCATCACCAACAACCATCAACAACAACCAACAACAGCAGCGCGCAACATCAACCAACATCCATCAACAACAACCAATACAGCAGCGCAACCAACAACAACCATCAACAACAACAGCATCAACAACAACCAATACAGCAGCGCAACCAACAACAACCATCAACAACAACCAATACAGCAGCGCCAACAACAACCAACAACATCCATCAACAACAACCAATACAGCAGCGCCAACAACAACCAACAACAACCATCAACAACAACCAATACAGCAGCGCCAACATCAACCAACAACAACAATTAAAGCAGCACTAAGTGCAGCAGCAGCAACAACAACCAACAACAACCAATACAGCAGCGCCAACATCAACCAACAACAACAATTAAAGCAGTACTAAGTGCAGCAGCAGCAACAACAACCAACAACATTTACAACAACATCCATCAACAACAACCAAAACAGCAGCACCAACAACAACTACCAACAACAACAAAGCAGCAACAACAACAACAACAACAAAAACATCAGCGCCAACATCAACCAACAACAACAAAGCAATGCTAAGTGCAGCAGCAGCAACTACATGGTTAAGTATGCAAGAAGAAGAAGAAGAATTACCTCTCTGTCAAATCATACGACTCAGGATGAATTAATGTCCTGTCCAAATGGTTCAATACTGGCTGAACAACTGCAGTTTTCGACCTTTTTGAACCGATGGGTTTTTGACGACGTTTTCTTTTGGAACCAGTAGCTATATCATCATCATCATCATCATCTGCGATAATTACTGTTGCAACATTCGAACAAGACTGATCTTCCTCTAGAGTCCCAGGAAGAACTTTCACAAAACCAGCACACTGTTCATAAGATTTCTTGCCAATTCCTTTCACTTGCAAAAGCTGACTACGGGTGATGAATCTTTTATTTCGTGCTCGCCATTCAAGTATTGCATTTGCCTTTTTCTCATTCAGCCCTGCTAGACGCCTTCAAATTAACAATACCTAAGTCTTACTAATTCATGAATAGCGATTAAATGTTGCCACAACTGAACAGTCAGTGTGCCCGAGGCCTTGTAAATATTCACTGTTCTTCAACTACTCACAATCTCATACTACGGTACTCTCCTCTGACGCATACAAGTATTTGCAGGTTTGCAGTAAGGAGATAGAGGACACAAATACCACTACACTGGAAACAACGTTTACTGTTTTACGAACACTATCAGGGGAATGAGAAAAGAGTATAAAGGGGAAAAGACGGGAGAGTGAATGGACTTACTTGAGAGTGCTTACACCAGCAGCGTTTATATCAACACCAACAAGACTAACACAGTCAGTAAGGACCCCATCCAAAGCATTGTGTAGCATGTTGTCAGGAATGTCATGCTGTAGAAACAATAACACAGTCAGTAAGGACCCCATCCAAAGCATTGTGTAGCATGTTGTCAGGAATGTCATGCTGTAGAAACAATAATAACATCAAATTAAGAGTGTTGTTGTACGTGGGTATCCATATTAAAAAACCCATTTACGTGGAAGAAACAGTTTTGAAATTGAAATAATAATAACATCATTCAGAAGTAATTCCCATCTTCAAATGATCATGTCAAGTCTGACTTGCCTGGTACATCCCAATACCAAGGTGTTTTGGTTCTATTTTTACGAGCTCCAAGAGCGGATCTTGCAGTCTTCGGCCTATGGACACTGGAGTAAAGAACACGAATCTCAACGCTCTGATAAATTGGTTACCAATCCACATGGCAGCCCTATTTTTGCGAGTCAGTTGTATAAACATGATATGCATGGCTTCTGTACACAGGCATTTTCTTTCTTAGATTATTCAGTGGTGGAAATTCCACAGGAAGCCCATCATGTGAATTAGAAAACCCTGATATATTTAACACCAACCACAGCAAACCTGACTGGGCTCCCTGTGTGTCAAACGTTAACAAAGGAAACTACTCACCACAGGAAGCCCATCATGTGAATTAGAAAACCCTGATATATTTAACACCAACCACAGCAAACCTGACTGGGCTCCCTGTGTGTCAAAAGTTAACAAAGGAAACTACTCACCACAGGAAGCCCATCATGTGAATTAGAAAACCCTGATATATTTAACACCAACCACAGCAAACCTGACTGGGCTCCCTGTGTGTCAAACGTTAACAAAGGAAACTACTCACCACAGGAAGCCCATCATGTGAATTAGAAAACCCTGATATATTTAACACCAACCACAGCAAACCTGACTGGGCTCCCTGTGTGTCAAACGTTAACAAAGGAAACTACTTACCACAGGAAGCCCATCATGTGATATATGTGATAAATGTGATATATTTTACAGATAAATGTGATATATTTTACAGCAACAACAGAAAAACTCACTGGGCTTTGTGTGTGTCAAATGTTAGCAAAGGAAACTACTTACCAGCCCCTCGCATGCTGAGGTCCAGGTCCGGCAACTCAGCTATGGCTTCTTGGGAAGCACTGTAGATTGATGCACCATCCTCACTAACAATGCTAGAATATCAACAATAAAGCAATAAGTACATTTTATTATATGGCAAAGAAATTGGTGAATTGTGATTGGTCAATTAGTGGTCCAT
Source organism: Actinostola sp. cb2023 (assembly GCA_033675265.1). NCBI lineage: Eukaryota > Metazoa > Cnidaria > Anthozoa > Actiniaria > Actinostolidae > Actinostola > Actinostola sp. cb2023. Next base: position 136,678 of record JAUJYZ010000928.1, on the reverse strand, counting down.
AACTTATGGTATGGAACTCAGTTAATACAAGGCATACACCTATTTCAAAAAACGTTGGCATCTGAAATCTGAATCTGAAATCTGAGACCGAGAGGGATTGTAATGCACAAGAACTTTATTATTATTGTGGGTATGAGTTGTGATCTATCTTGTAATTACTGGAATATGCCATGACCTTTAGGTGAAGACCTGCATTGGTGAATAGTGTGACTACGAGTGTTTATTATTATTGTGGGTATGAGTTGTGATCTATATTGTAATTACTGGAATATGCCACGACCTTTAGGCGAAGACCTGTGTTGGCGAATAGTGTGACTACAAGTGTTTTTAGGTCACAGATTCAGATTTCAGATTCAGATTTCAGATGATGTTTTTTGAAATAGGTGTATACAGTGTACATGTATGCAACTATCATTACATCAGCAAGATTATGCAAACTGATTTCTATTAATAGTGATCTGTCATGAATATGTACAGGGTACTCCTTGGTGTATGCTGATATCTTAGCGTCTGCTATCTTCATGTGTATTCTATTTGCTGTTAAGATATCTGGGGACACAAAGTGGTGGGATACACCAAGGTTAACAGTACATTGACCTACCAATATACAACTTCTAGTGGATAAAACACTTTGTCTTTGATGAGCTTTGCAATGAACATCTCTGTTTCTCTACATGCAACTCCATTACCTATGGCAATGGTTTCACAACTGAAAAACAACAAAAGGCATAATATTTAACAATAATTATTGGATGACTGGTTGAGCGAAATATTGTGATTTTTCAGTGGCGCAGAGGAAAATAATTAATCTGCAAGACACTGACAATTCACATTATTTTCTTTCACCTAAACAACAACTCTGGAAATTGAGCTGCCATTGTCAAGGTGAACCAGAGCAGAGCATTATTCATAGGAATTTAATTGCAGTGACGTAGTCGTCTCTCGACCAATGAAAATACCGGAGAAAATAATGTGAATGATAATTTCCTTCATGTGTGCATGCTTTCAGCTGGTCCATTAATTATAATTTTGTTTATTTATTAAACTTTATCATTAACTTGCTCACTCACTCATTAGTGCATCATTCTTTCATTCAATCATTCATTCATGTATTCAGTCAGTAAGTCTTTCAGTCACCAGGCATCCGTCAGTCAGTCAGTCTGACAAGGCATCATCAGTCAGTCAGTCAGACAAGGCATTCGTCAGTCAGTCAGTCAGTCAGGCATCAGTCAGTAAGTCAGTCGGTTAGGTCATCCATCAGTCAGTCAGTCAGACAAGGCATCCGTCAGTCAGTCAGTCAGACAAGGCATTCGTCAGTCAGTAAGTCAGACAAGGCATCCGTCAGTCAGTAAGTCAGTCGGTTAGGTCATCCATCAGTCAGTCAGTCAGACAAGGCATTCGTCAGTCAGTCAGTCAGACAAGGCATCAGTCAGTCAGTCAGTCAGGTCATCCTGCATCAGTCAGTCAGTCAGTCACATACAAATATCAGGGTAACAGAACAACATACTGGATACTGTACCTATGTCTAAAAACAAGTGATATCACTTGAGATCTTGCTTCAACCATATTTGCCTTTCGGCCTGTTGGGAAAATACGTCCAGTTTCCAAAACAGCACCTGTATCAATCAAATCAGGCACAGAGTTTATGTGTAAGAACTTTGGAACCCACTCATCAAAAGTGATAAAACGTATTGTACCAATACCATAACTACACCAGACTACCTGTAGGGCCTAGTAATGCCATTTCATATCCATTAGAGTATCCTGGATCTAGGGCAAGAACAACTTTACCCCTAATGGGAGGTGTAAGTAACAAGCTATACAGGTTCTTGGTGAATACGCTATAACTACCTGTAGGGCCTAGTAATGCCATTTTATATCCATTAGAGTATCCTGGATCTAGGGCAAGAACAACTTTACCCCTAATGGGAGGTGTAAGTAACAAGCTATACAGGTTCGTGGTGAATACACTATAACTACCTGTAGGGCCTAGTAATGCCATTTTACATCCATTAGAGTATCCTGGATCTAGGGCAAGAACAACTTTACCCCTAATGGGAGGTGTAAGTAACAAGCTATACAGGTTCTTGGTGAATACACTATAACTACCTGTAGGGCCTAGTAATCATTTTACATCCATTAGAGTATCCTGGATCTAGGGCAAGAACAACTTTACCCCTAATGGGAGGTGTAAGTAACAAGCTATACAGGTTCTTGGTGAATACACTATAACTACCTGTAGGGCCTAGTAATGCCATTTTACATCCATTAGAGTATCCTGGAACTAGGGCAAGAACAACTTTACCCCTAATGGGAGGTGTAAGTAACAAGCTATACAGGTTCGTGGTGAATACACTATAACTACCTGTAGGGCCTAGTAATGCCATTTTACATCCATTAGAGTATCCTGGATCTAGGGCAAGAACAACTTTACCCCTAATGGGAGGTGTAAGTAACAAGCTATACAGGTTCGTGGTGAATACACTATAACTACCTGTAGGGCCTAGTAATGCCATTTTACATCCATTAGAGTATCCTGGATCTAGGGCAAGAACAACTTTACCCCTAATGGGAGGTGTAAGTAACAAGCTATACAGGTTCGTGGTGAATACGCTATAACTACCTGTAGGGCCTAGTAATGCCATTTTACATCCATTAGAGTATCCTGGATCTAGGGCAAGAACAACTTTACCCCTAATGGGAGGTGTAAGTAACAAGCTATACAGGTTCGTGGTGAATACGCTTGTGCTTTCACTCTCTGCCATTTTCTTCAACGCTGATCTGACATCAAAATAAATTGAAGCAAATTAGTAATCAATAATGGTAATGATAGCAAGATTTTGATCATAATCATGATGCAGAATTATGTTGATGATGATGTCATTGGTAAGTTACATAGTGGGTGGCTGTAGTATTTGTATGGTGCTATAGTGGTAGTGATTAGTGATGATAATGGAGGTGATGATGATGATAGTAGTAGTGATAATGGTAATGGTGATCATGATGATGTCATTGGTGAGGTACATTAGTGGGTGGCTGTAGTATTTGTATGGTGCTAGTGGTGGTGATTAGTGATGATAATGGAGGTGATGATGATGATAGTAGTAGTGATAATGGTAATGGTGATCATGGTGATGTCATTGGTGAGGTACATTAGTGGGTGGCTGTAGTATTTGTATGGTGCTAGTGGTAGTGATTAGTGATGATAATGGAGGTGATGATGATGATAGTAGTAGTGATAATGGTAATGGTGATCATGATGATGTCATTGGTGAGGTACATAGTGGGTGGATGTAGTATTTGTATGGTGCTAGTAGTAGTGATTAGTGATGATAATGGAGGTGATGATGATGATAGTAGTAGTGATAATGGTAATGGTGATCATGGTGATGTCATTGGTGATCGAGGTACATAGTGGGTGGCTGTAGTATTTGTATGGTGCTAGTGGTAGTGATTAGTGATGATAATGGAGGTGATGATGATGATAGTAGTAGTGATAATGGTAGTGGTGATCATGATGATGTCATTGGTGAGGTACATTAGTGGATGGCTGTAGTATTTGTATGGTGCTAGTGGTGGTGATCATGATGATATCATTGCTGTTTGTGGGGATCGCGATTGTGAGTACCAAGCACATGCTAATGACATACTTGTGAGCTGATAATAGTAATATCAACTCTAACAATCTTGATCATCTAACCTTGTACGCCTACACAATGTTGGTGCTAATAGTCTTTCATATGCATCATTAACCGAGTCATACAGCAGCTTGTTTTCCCCTGCAAGGAACAACAATGTTATTCTCATTCCCAGAGATACAAATTGCGTACATTGTATCAGACAATCCTCTTGTAGTGGACCATCATTGTTAATTAATTGTTGTAAGAAGTATTAAACAATAGATGTACTGAATCCAAAACATCTATTCAACCAATCACAGCATGCAAAATCATGCTCAACCAATCAGAATGCTTGAACATGGCATGGTCGCCACACTGGAAGGTCACTGGACAGCACGAACCATACCCCGACTACTTCCCACTCTATGATTCTAATGAGGGTTTATCACATAATTTCAAAACTCCTAGGACAAAAAAATCATAGCTGGAAAGAGCTCATTGAAATTAGTAAAAATGTGAAGTTTGGAAAAGATCGCTCCACAAATTACGAAGATATGAATTTTCAAAAATCGAAATTTTGTATGAAGACCTTTGTTGGAGGCGATTTTTGAAAATTCATATCTTCGCAATTTGTGGAGTGATCTTTTCCAAACTTCACATTTTTACTAATTTCAAAAAGCTCTTTCCAGCTAGGATAATCATTTTTTGTCCCTTGAGTTTTGAAATTACATGATAAACCCTCATTACAGCAGACTGATCGAGAGCTGACACCATATGGTTTGAGATGGCGAGATACATCCTGTAAGCTGACTCCCTAGGGAGCAAGAGTAGCCCACTTATGGGAAGTCATTTATAAATACAATATTATATGTCTGCTTACAGGAGGTGTCTGTCAGTGGAGGTAATAAACTATATTTGGATTTAGGGGATGTGATAACCACAGCTGATAATAAATAATATTATTCTAATACCTGATAACCAGCGAGTCTTTGAAAATTCTAAAAATCTCTGTTTCACTTGATCATGTAGAGTGATTTTGACTGTTACAATCTTTAACGTTTCAGCACGATTGATGGCTAAAATCTAGAACAAGAAATTACTACTGTAATCCAAATTTGAGGATATAGATGATGTGCAGTGTACATGAACACACTACTAGTGCTAGTTGAATTAAATACAATTCAGAGTGTTGCTTTGAGAGTTACAAAAATGTTTTGTTTTTCTTCAAACAATTTGCGAAAAATTATGAGAAAGAATTTTGCCAGGAAAATCATGACTGGCTGCCAGCACATTTTCCTGGAGTGCATTCCTCTCTGGTTTACTCTAAGAACCATTGCACATGCCCAACTAGGCACAGCATGCAGGCAAGTCTTCTATTAGTATTTAAAATACAACACTCTGCTTCCATCATTTACCTGATGTGATCTGAGGAATTTGACATTTCTGTTAAAATCATGATAATTTTGATATTTTTTGCTTTCTTCAGACAACTTTGCATCTTTATTTACTTTGGAACTCAAAGTTGACTCCAAATTTGAAGGCCACTTTTCTACCCTAAACACAAAACAAAGGATATCAAAGGGAAACAAGAAGTAAGCACTAAAAGCTCCATGTCTGGATGGCGGGTCTGGATCATGAAATCTGCACCCATACTTCACAAATTCCCGAATCACGCAAATCACCAATGATCAATTACACTGTTATCAACGAGCATTTGTGCGCCCATTGCATTATAGACGCATAAGAGAAAATATAAAGAACTCTTAACAAGCTTAACCCATTGACTCCTACACCGGCCGAAACCGGCCGTAAACATCTAACTTTCTAACTTTCTGAATTTTCGTAACATCGATTTCATGGCCAGTTATTAGTGACAACTAGATAACTCTTCATATTTTAACCTCAAGTAAACTGACTTACAGGTGGGTCATTCCACAGTATTGTGATACCTGAAGATCAGTTTTAGAAATGTCTTTAATTGACCCAAATTATGTTTTAAAATGTAGTTAAGAGGCTTAATTTTACTTTACAAGTGATGTTTTACTTTGACAAGTCGGCATTGCTGCATAAATTATAATGAATTATAAAAAATCATGAAATCAGTGTTGCGGAGACTACAAATATCTTTTTTGATTGATAAACAATTAAAAGCTGAAACTTTTAGCAAAACCACTGGATATCTTCTCATACTGGTCTACTTTCTAAAACACATGGTTGAAGTTGACTGTGCTGTTACAGCTATGCTGTATTTGGCTTCCAATAGTGAATTGTAGTCTCCGCAACATTTTTACACCTTAAAGTTTTGTTTATGAGTGACCAAATGAAAGAACTTTGACCCAAGTGTGATAAGTTCTAATTTACACTTAGAGATAAGTTGTACTACATCAACATGTCCTGAATTTTTTCTCATAAGGGCAAAAAATCAAATTGTTTTTCTGTTGCGGAGACTACAATTTTGTTGCGGAGACTACAACTTTTGAGAGGTAAATCTAAAATGTCAGGTATAATTTGAGCCAAACTGATAAAAGTATAATAGCAAATTTCTAGATTCATGTGTCCTCTGTATGTGAGAACAAAATACAGCAGAATCCACTGTTTTGGGGCTTAGTACAACCACTTTGCACTACATGTTTACCATTCTCAACCAATATTAGGAGACTGGGCACTAGTAAACTTCTGAGCATATGCAGTTCACGTTTTTAGAGTATTGTGGGTAATTTTATTTGGCTTGACAACTTTGTAAGGCATGTAAGACCTAAATTTCTCAGTGAATTTCACTTTCTCTAGCAGTACTGAAATGTTTTGATTTCTATTACATGATGTAGTCTCCGCAACGTAGTCTCCGCAACAGCACCATCATTTAAAATTGTTAATTGTGATGGGAATACATGCATACAAATTAAATGGTTTGGCATCACATTAAACCAGATAGCATGCCATAAAGTTTAAGACAGACAGACACTGTAAATTATCCCAGATTAAGATTACTTGATGTGTAGTGTGGTATAATCGACTGGATCGAGCAAATTGACAGAATCTGTACATGTACTTGATTGCATTGTGTCTTTTACTCATTATAGTAATTGAATTTTGCTTGTGATATTGTCACATTGTGCTCAAACTTCAAAATTTGTTCTTAACTGCTTAGTCCTTGTTGTTAATTGCTGCATTTGAATCAAAGTACCTGATGTAGTCTCCGCAACGTAGTCTCCGCAACAGCACCACCATTTATAATTATGGGTTATGATGGGAATATGAGGAATAGATGTTAAATGTTTTGGTATTTATATAAGCTAGATAGAAAGCCCTTTAATGTAAAGCAGACAGACATTTCAGTTTTATCATAGATTCAGAGAACTTTTCACATTAGTGTGATGTATTGAAAATCAAGATTTTTCTGTGTAGTCTCCGCAATGGCCATATAACTTAGTGTGACATTCCAATCATGTGATTAGGGTGAATCATACTACTCTTGTTCATAGCTCTAATAGACATCCACCATACAAAAGTGGAATGAATCTCCTATGCACTCTAGATTTAAAGATATATAATGGGAAAAGTCTCTGAATGTAGTCTCCGCAACAAGCGACTTACTGTGGAATGACCCAGGTCCAATTTCTGGCCATTAGTTCAATTTGTTTTCCATAAAAATCAAAAATGCGTGTTTTTGACGCAATTTTACACCTCGAAAATGAACGACATTTGACTTGGATTTTCTTCCAAAATACATCCTTGCAAAACAAAACGCCACTTTCTCAGCAAACTTCCATCTCTCTTCTTGATATATTCGTGAATTTTTCCCTCTCTCTTCCTTAACTCGCCGAACAATAGCCATTTCCTTAGGACCACTTTCGCTAACACGTGTTTTCCTTCTGCATGCCCGAAAAGGATGCCGGGAACATCCGGGAATTTTCGACAGAAAGCATCCCGCCCTATCCGTTTTTTTAGAGTTTTATAGAGTGCCGAGCCACTAGGTCCTACAGGCAAAATATTGCACCGGTTGCATTCTTTACAAGTCCAAAGTCGCCAAAAATGCCTTTGTAGGTCCTGGAATTCACCACAGAACAACCAGAGAGACGATTTCACAGTTGAGTCCGCCATTTTGAATTTCGTAATGGCAGAGCCGACATGTCTTCGTGAAAATCGTTTCTCGCTGCTGGGTTCTTTCAGCAGAACGGTCTCTACCACACCAGTCAAGCTTAATGATGCTGTCCTGGGGGCTTCTGTGGTGAATAATGGCTATAAACACTCTAAAAATGCAAAATTGGCCTCTTCGAGTAGTGAACACTACTAGTCCCTACAAGCTCCCAAGAAGAAAGACAGCACACGTGAAGACGCGAGCCCACAGGCATTCAGAACTGTCAAGATTTCCATGGATACCCCTTATATGGAATCGAAATTTCCTACGACGTGATTAGGTCCATAAAATCGCAAAAAAACTGAAAATAGCTCAGGAGCGATTGGGTTTTAAAGTGTGGCACGAGGCATAGCCGAGTGCGACTCTAGCTTGTTAAGAGTTTTTTCTTGAGTGTGTCTATAACGCTATGGGCGCATGGACGCTCGTTGACTAATTGATTTATAATATGGCATCTAGAGAGTGTACAGCCCATGGGGAAATAGTTCATAGCAATTTTAGCCAGTAAGCGTGCATTATTTCGAACAGCGTGCTTGAGATCAGACGAGGCCAGTGGGAGGTTGACGAGAGAGTGCGGCCAATCAGAGCGCTCGTTATAGTCCAACAACATATATATGAACTAAGGCCAGTGTATCATGTAATGTTCAGTATGCGACATCATCACGAAAGTTTGACAGTGAAAATCCTGTATCACAGCCCTCAGATTGGGCAGATCACGCATCACAATCACACGCTCAATACTCCAGTTTTGCGTTGTCTAGAGTTGACCGCTGTCCTTGACAAAAGACGCATTTGTACAGGCTTAGCCTCTCGATTCAGAAAACAGTCCGTGCAATTCAAAAATGTTTCTATTGTTTCACGTCAACATATTTTCATGTTCTTGTTGATATTTGTGAATAATTTACGCTGACTCGAGGCTAAGCCTGTACAAATGCGTCTGTTGTCAGTAAGTACAGCAGTTTTACAATGGGATCTGTGAGCGCGAAAAGGGACTATTCAAGTCAATTTCTGAGTCACGCAAAACCCCTTCCAGACCCTGCTAAAACTATGTGCATGTATATTCAGTTAGTTCTTACAAGGCTTTTAGCATATCCATAGTTGTAGTTTCCTTAGCAATGACATCAGCAAGGATGTGCTGCACTCCAAGAGCAACTTCCTTTACATTTTTAAGTCCTGTTTTTTTATATACAAAAATAATTAATGAATAATTAAACAAAGTGAATTGAAAACATGATCTGCTCAAAACTTTGAACAAATACACATGTATACAAAGACAACAAGCAAAATGTCTAATAGCCAGTGAGTTTTGTCTTAACAGAATTCCACCAGTTGCTGATCGATCCGGTTTCTACGGCGAACTCTGCCAAGTTATGCTGGACATATACTACCTTCATCTTGACTTGCTGACAATATGATTTTAGTTTTACACACTGAAATTGTGTCATTGCTGGACATTGCACTGTGTCTTCACCAAAACACAGCACATTGCACAACAAAACAATGTGAAATAATAAGAACTTTAATGGAAATAATAAAATGACGAGAAGTGTATACATATTTGTTTTATGAAAATATTTCAGGTAGTCTCCACTACCCATCTTTAGTATTTATTCTCAAGTTGTTTGTCCAAAGAAACATATATATTTTAATGGAAAGGCTTTCAAAGTTTACTATGTATGTTTAACAGGCTAATGGTATGTATAAACACAATATCATTGACTCTGAAGTTCTGAATCCATCTCCCTAAGAAGAGCATATACACCTATTCCAAATATCGTTGTCTGGGCCAAAAGCAACAAGCAACAAGCTGACGACTGCAAAGGACTTTGGGAATCTCCTAATTAATTAATTTATCCGTGGTACTTGAGAAGTTATCCCTATGGACGTTGAATAGCAATATGATTTGGAACTATTCGGCAATTTGAAAATGCATGTTGTCAAAATGTCTACGGATGAATAAATGAATAAGGAGAAAGTCCCAAAGTCCTTTGCGGTCGTCAGCTTGTTGCTTGTTGCTTTCGGCCCGGACAACGATTTTTGGAATAGGTGTATATAGCACTGTTACTTGCCTGTCTTCCCTTGAGTCACATATTTTTGAAAGTTTATCCTTTCTCTTGAGTTGTTAAGCACCATTTGCGCTAATGGCTCCAGACCAAGTTCTTTAGCTCTGGCAGCCAAGGTTTTGCTGTGACCCTTTTTAAATGGAGCATACTAGACAAAACAAATGCTGTCATGAAACTTATGAATAAATGCATGAATAGACTGATAAATGAATAAAAGAAACAATGGACAAATTATAAATGATTGGAAGGATGAATGAATGAATGAATGAACAAATTATGCATTTTGATTGATAAATAAAAAAGGGGATGGACAAATGAAAGAATGGGTGTGCGTGGATGAATGAATTTATGAAAGAAGGACTGAGGGAAGGAAGGAAGTGAGTGATTCAAAAAAAGTAGGAATAGAAGAATGGAAGGAAGGACGGACGGACGGATGAAAGGAAGGAAGGAAAGAAGGATGGATGGATGGAAGGAAGGAAGGAAGGAAGGAAGAAAGGAAGGAAGGAAGGAAGGAAGGAAGGAAGGATGGATGGAAGGAAGGAAGGAAGGAAGGAAGGAAGGAAGGAAGGAAGGAAGGAAGGAAGGAAGGAAGGACTTACAATATCATCGACTTCCTCTGACGTCTGGGCATTGTTGAGTAATATTGTAAGATTATCTGTAAGATTAGTACCAATTTTCTTTTTGGTATTTTCCACTTTGACTCTTACTTCTCTGTCAAACAAGAGAGATATCTATTGACTTTACACATATGTCTTATTGAACAGAATCCATGACGAGAAAAGCCACAGAGAAACGTTAGTGAAATAAATAAAGGTGATAGAAATGAGTCCTGGTTGGGTTCCCTGTGGTAATGGCGGATATCAATGCAGAATGAATGTCTATTGAATGGACATTTACCTTTGCTGTATATGTAAAGCCTCTATTTGTCTAAGTACCGTGGGATCAAGTCCCTTAGTTTGTTCTTTGCGATAGCGAGCTATGAAAGGTACAGTGTTTTCATCGTCAAGCAGTGAAATGACTTGACGAACCGTTTCTTCCTCGAGTTTCAGTCGTTGAGCGACTAGAGAAGCATCCCTTGCTCCTTGTGCACTGGCCATGTTGTATGTCAAGGGAACACACGCCAAAGTTTGCAAAGTTTTACATCATTAGAGGTAAATAAAAGGGAAGAGTGTACACATTTCTGGAGTTGACGGCTGAAGAAGTGCACCGTGAGTGACGCATAGGGTCTGGACACGAGTACATCATGTTGCATCATGGGAAACATGTGCGCTGGACATTATTTGGCGGGAAAATTTTTACATAATAATTTTGCTCATTGAAGGCGAAGGTCCCAAGTTCTCAAATATTATTTGAATATATATTTAAGAGACATCAAATTTGAGATATTCTTGTTTAGACTGCTGGGATTTCTGTGCATGGAGTGAAAGGTCACTGTCCCACCCCTCCATGATCCCGTATCAAAGGAAAGACGAAAAAGAAAACTCGAAATACAAAGAAAAACCTGCCGTCGATGCAATGCGGGTTTACCTTGGTTGATAAGATCGTCACAACTGATTAAGATTAGTAACTGATATTTCTCTTAAATACCTTTGACTACTGGATTTCTTTAAGAGTTTTAAAACCCAAAACTGCAGGCTCTTAGTGATCGGTAGGAGAATATGAAAAGCTTAGCAATTCTGTCGGTAAGCAAGGGGCATTAATGAAGTATACTGAGATGACGCACTTTGCGCATGCCCTGCTGAGCTGTGCATAGTAGAACCGGCTCAAGATAGTGGGGTTCTATCTAATACAACAAGCAACCACCTCAATGACTTTCTATTTATTTCAACCAATAATATTTTAGCCGTCTATTAGAACGGAGTATTCCCATGTTCCAGTTTATATAAATACAATCTCTAGTCTTTACAATTATAAAATCCCGCAATTGTAAATTGTACTAAAATGCCGCCAATAATTTCCCTCGTGTCTGGTTATTGGGTATGATGACGTCATTCTGATCACGTGGTCTGCATGAGCGCTAAACTGGCTGCGATCCGCGTCTCTTTATTTTCTATTTTCAGGATCGTAAATGTAGCCCTGCGAAATCCTGATACATATTACTCGGGCTTCCTGTGGAATGCCTGAGTTTAAAATGCTGTTTATTGTAGATATATATAGAGGGCCACGAGTTTTGCAGTTATATTTTACGTAATTAAAATTACGTACTATCCTCAACAAATAAAGTTGATTATAAAAATGTTATTATAGATACCGAATTTGCGTCCGGATAGCACACGAAACATCTCTATTGTATATTGTACATCTTTATAGTTCCTTTTCGCGTTCACAGATCCCGTTGTAAAACCGCTGTACTTATTGACATCAGACGCATTTGTACAGGGTTAGCCTCGAGTCAGTGTAAATTATTCACAAATATCAACAAGAACACGAAAAAATGTTGACATGAAGCAATAGAAACATTTTTGAATTAATTGCACGGACTGTTTTCTGAATCGAGGCTAACCCTGTACAAATGCGTCTTTTGTCAAGGACAGCGGTCATCTCTAAACAACGCGAAACTGGAGTATTGCATCACGACTGATCCGCTATGTCTTCGCCCTCGATATCGTGGTCCCGCAAGTGAGATATTTCTTTTCTTCCAAAGCAAAGTTCTTGCTATATAAATACACATATATATTCACTGTGGTACATATTTCGCGCTGGTCAATAATAATTAGCGTTTGTCCACAAGTATCCCGCGAGGAATATAGACCACGTTTTCACAGGACAAACAGCAAAAGCCATAAAACCGTACGACCTATAAATACCATAACTCGACCATAACTGATATATTACTAAACCAGTATAAACTAGATGGGTACAAGTCCAACAACACGAGGTACAAAATGCCCGAGAGGGGGTGGGTGAGGATAAAAGCCGTTGTCCAGCCTGATTGGTGCGTAGTCCGATGTAGATTGTTAGACACATAGTTAAGGGAACATTGAACACCAACAGCTGAAAAGTAAGAGCAGCATGAATTAGTCGAATGAAATATAGAAATGGGATCCCTGTGCCGAAACATGAATGTGGTAAGGGCTCCTTAAGGGCCTGGTGACAAATATCGTTCACGTTTAAGCAGCACGAGAATTTCAGTTTCTGTGATTGGCTGAGCTACTCTCAGGCAGGCCGGCGCTCTACCACAGGAAGCCCATCAAATATTTTTTTAATTCTTTATAAAAGACTCAGAATAAATATTTGGGCTGCCTGTGTACTATTTAGTTTCTAACCTACCTGTATAATGCCATAGTAGAAGGTCAAACTGCCTGGTATAAAATGGCCATCGACGTACAAACCAAACACGAACATACAGCCCACGTGACCAGTGATTAATTCCCCAACAAACCAAGGACCTAAAAGTGGGAGAAAGAAGAACGTTCGAAGAAGAGTCTCTGCGATTTCTGTTTTAGATGATAACTATATCATAGTTATCACAGAGAATGACGCACAGTTCAGTGCAGTATTTAAGCCGAGGTATAATCCATCTCGGAGAAGAGACTGATGGAGTGGGAAAAGGAGACGGAGCGAAGAATGTCCCTGTTTTAGAAAGGCAAAATATGAACATACCCACAACAATGAAGACTCCGTAGATGTACAGTGGGTAGAACAGATGGTTGGTTTTGGTGAGCGCAACAAGATGGTAGAACCATCGATTGATGAAGCCACGGACACACCCTAGACATGGTAAAGGTACATACATTTAGGGTGCGTTCGATTGACCCTATTCCAGAATAGGAATACACGGAATAAACACTTGGATGCTTTCATTTCAGCACATTTAAAATTCCAAACTGTTCCTTGTAACTTTATTATGATACAACAAGGAATCGTTTTATTATACAGTGGACAGTAGCTGTGTGACAGCGATTTAGGGATGTTATTCTGTGTATTCCTATTCTGGAATATGGTCAATCGAATGCACCCTTAGAGTAGAATCGAATAAACTCTAGGTGCGGCAATGGCCACTAATACGAGCAATGAAGTACTATTAGCTGCGCACACTACTACCCGGCAAAGAAAACTGATGTGATCATTACTCTGCAATATTGCGCGCATTGTGTTTGTATCTTCAGAACATAATTCCTGGATAAGCCACAGGCAACCCACCTATTTCTTCTGAGGCTGTTGTTAAAACTGAATAAAACGATAATTGTATGCGCGTCATTTGGCGGGCTTCCTGTGGTAAAGAGCGCGCATTGGGCTCCCTGTGGCTTAATCCATACCTGATGAAGGTTCATTTGGTGCAAGTTGACGTAAAACCCAGAAACCCAGAACAATAAAAATTGCTGCCAGATAGAATGCAACACGACCCTAAAAATGAACAATGATTGAGTTATGGAGACTTGATTTAGTGATTAATTGGCTGACGATTGACTGACTCTCTAACTGACTGACTGACTGACTGACTGACTGACTGACTGACTGACTGACTGACTGACTGACTGACTGGCTGACTGACTGACTGACTGACTGGCTGACTGACTGACTGACTGACTGACTGGCTGACTGACTGACTGGCTGACTGACTGACTGACTGACTGACTGACTGACTGACTGACTGACTGACTGACTGACTGACTGACTGACTGACTGACTGACTGACTGACTGACTGACTGACTGACTGACTGACTGACTGACTGACTGACTGACTGACTGACTGACTGACTGACTGACTGACTGACTGACTGACTGACTGACTGACTGACTGACTGACTGACTGACTGACTGACTGACTGGCTGGCTGGCTGACTGGCTGACTGACTGACTGAATGAATGAATGACTGACTGATGGACGCACAGCAATGATATGGCTTACTGACTATCTAACCGGCCTAACGTACCAATACACAGAAGTCTGTAAGTAAGACGATGGCTGGTAGTAAATCAAGAAGAGGTCTTGTGCCATCAAGAGAGAATTCTTGTGTTTTAGAGCTTCGACGTCCTATTGAATCCTGTTAAGAAACGTACAAGGTGTTCAAGACATATGTATATGTAGTCTTTTAAACTTTCGATCTATAGTACATACCACGGCCTTTACTGTAATAGTGTGCACACCAGTTTGATAGAGGTCAGGTTCCCACTGGCACACGTAGAGCGGTCCCGCGGTATGCTGTACAGGTGCTGCTAACGTGGTACCGTCAATGTCGATCGTGAGAGACTCGATGGGTGAAGGGGAAAAGACGAGAACCCTAGCATAATACATTTTAGTGATAATGTCAGTTACTATGTCTTTGTGTAACTGTCTTTCTACAGCTTTGTTTGTGTGAATTTCCCGGCATAAGAATAACAATCTATCTCATAGGATCAGTGATCTGCCTCAAGCGTTATAAGCCTGTCTTTCTGTCTGTCTGTCTGTCTGTCTGTCTGTTGGGGTTACTGACTTCAGGCAGGTGTCTGCCTGTCTGTCTACCTGCACGTGCCTGTCGGTGTCTGTCTACCTGCACGTGTCTGTAGATGTCTGTCTGTATACCTGCACGTGCCTATAGGTGTCTGTCTACCTGCACGTGCTTGTAAGTGCCTGTCTGTATACCTGCACGTGCCTGTAGGTGTCTGTCTGTATACCTGCACGTGCCTGTAGGTGTCTGTCTGTATACCTGCACGTGCCTATAGGTGTCTGTCTGTCTCCATACAATGTATTCTGTCACACAGTCCATATGTACCTGACATGCGTAGATCGGTTAATCCTTTCTATTGGTTCAAATGCAGGTATCAAATAGTGTGCGTCCTTTGGGTTTGTGATTAGAATAATCGGCCATCGGCCTAGTCGTACGTCCACAAACGAGAACAGATCGTGATCTACAGCTGCGACTCGGAAACTGTAAACACAAAATACAGTGATTCAATACATTGCTGACAAGTAAACGGAGCAACGCGTGCTAGTGAGGATCGGGAGAGCGAGAAAGCAACGCGTGCTAGTGAGGATCGGGAGGGCGAGAATGCAACGCGTGCTAGTGAGGGTCGGGAGGGCGAGTAAGCAACGCGTGCTAGTGAGGGTCGGGAGGGCGAGTAATCAACGCGTGCTAGTGAGGGTCGGAAGGGCGAGAATGGAACGCGTGTTAGTGAGGGTCGGGAGGGCGAGTAAGCAACGCGTGCTAGTGAGGGTCGGGAGGGCGAGTAAGCAACGCGTGCTAGTGAGGGTCGGGAGGGCGAGAATGGAACGCGTGTTAGTGAGGGTCGGGAGGGCGAGAAAGCAACGCGTGTTAGTGAGGGTCGGGAGGGCGAGTAAGCAACGCGTGCTAGTGAGGGTCGGGAGGGCGAGAATACAACGCGTGCTAGTGAGGGTCGGGAGGGCGAGAATACAACGCGTGCTAGTGAGGGTCGGGAGGGCAAGAATGCAACGCGCGCGTATGAGGGTCAAGAGGATGGGAAAATTCAAGTGACTTCTTGTCCCTTCTCTTGTTGATACCTTCATTCCCATTTCCGTTTTTACAATTTTGCCATTTAGCGCGCTTTCGTTACAATTACTCACAAATATTACATATAACTTAGCTTTGAATAGTACCAATAATGACAAGTAGATGTGTGCTAACTACGCGGTAATCACAGTATTGACCTTGTAATAATAACTCAACTAAGACGAAGCACATTGACTGAAACCTCGTGTTGTAATAATCAAAATAACCGGCGGCAGATTACGATCTCGAACCACAAAGTCAAACTAATAAGTTCAATACGAACGACAAAGCAGCCCGAGGGCAGCTGTGTAACTTCCATGTGGTTAGTTGAATTGATCCTAAAATTAAACTTAATTACAACTTAACCATCGAATAATTGACTGTAATCAAAGAAAGATTGATGTCAATGTAGTCTGTTTCTAGCCGCCGCTAGAAGAAGGGATGAGTGCGCTCATTATCTGTACAAGATCGTGGAGGAGAGGGGACATGGTGCGAGGTGCCGGCACAACATGTCATGCGTAAAGGGCTACCTTGTACATAGTGTAGGAGCCCTCAAAGTCTAATTAAGGGTCAAGAGCCTCTTACTTTCTATGCCACAGCCAATCACCAAGCTCCAGCTCTAGATGGCCATCTTGGTGTACAGCATGCATTGCGGGTACGAGTTCGCCCAACGTATGAAGATGACCACAAAAATACACTGTACCATACCTAGAATAATCAACGACAGACTAGACATACCACAAGTGTTAAGAGGTTTGCCACTAACTCATCACCAATATACTAGAATGTACACAGTCATTAGACAAAAGCTGCCGATGAGATATGGAGCCGACGATACTACATCTACGAGGCCCACTTCCGACAGCAAAGCTCTGACTTCTCACTTACGAGTTTTGTTCAAAAAATCCCTTCCCGGTTCTTTTTAAAAACGCTCTCGAGAAAAAGTGGTTGATCACTGGCAACATTACTCCGCTTTTCTCCAGTTATTCTTCTTTTAACCGTTTTCACTCTGTGTGCGTCAAAACGTCAGGAATGCTTGTATCACTTCGTTGATCTTCCAGTTTTCATTTGATATTCAGAGCAATTACACTAAGTGATTTATGCGGTACAAACTCAGGGTTTTCAGTATTACAACCGTTCAGTATTTGTATTGCGCGTCTGTCCATGCCTTAGAGACCATTTATTGCCTTATACCTGAGTATTTCACGCAGTGATGAAGACGTTAGTACTGAGAAAGGGTAATGACCAAACCAAAGGGTCATGTTGAATTTCGTGCTTTTCTCAGCAAGCTGTTTCATTTCATGAATGCGGGCCTGAACCAACAAAACCAAAAGCAAACTATTATTATTAATTTTAAAACCGTTTGTTAAATGAAAACATTTTCGCGCTAATTGGTAAAACCCAGTTTTTACTAGCGACGCAAGCATAAGAACACGAGCATAAACACAGACTAACAAAGCACAAATAAACGAAAGAGATTCATCCTTGTACTTATGCTTGTGTCTGGCCTGTTTTCACAGTGAAATAAGGAATTTGCGCGCGTCGCTATAGTGAAGGTCAGGCTTAGCTCTAGAGTGATGTCAGAGACGTCACTATGACATTAAAATACAAGCCAGCAACACAAGTCAATAACAAATTATTGGGTGATTATACGGAGAAGAAATATGACAGACATTCCACTGCACCCAGCGTTCCTGTTGCTTCTCTCGCAGTGCAACGAAACTCCAACTGTGTCTATGTCACACAGAATAGATGCGCTTGACAAGCATACATTGATTTATGTTCAATGCAAACGAGAAAAAATTATGGCGCCAGGAATTTGTGGTCATAAGATAGGATTGGGTGGTACTCCCGGAAATTTAGGGTAGGGGTGTGCCGACGGGATGTCGAAAACCTGGTTGGAAAATTTGAAAATTCATAGCCTTTCCAAGGATTTGTAACTGAAATATAGACCCAATTTAAGGAAAAAGTTAATAGTATTCCTTTGGAAATCGCTAATATCAGAAATACATACGCTGGTTGTTTATACGCTAAGCGGATTTTTTATCAAAATAAAAAAAGTGTACCCTTTTAAAGATCGAATATTTTATTTTATGGTGAACAAGCAAAATATGGTACCCAATTTAAGGATCTGGAGGTTCAAAAACCATACCCTATTCAGAGGCACATACCTATATAGCATATATATATGGGAGTACCCCCCCCCCCCCCCCCCCCCCCCCCCCCGGGGTCCTCCCCCCTCCTCTAGCTCCCTAAAAATAATCCACCCCTCCCACCTGGGAAGCAATTATTGCATGCCATATTTACCTCTGAAATATGACCAAAGAAATTGAAAGGTCTCTTTGGCCCAGGATCAGGACAAGTATCAATTGCATTAAATGCATATTTTCCATAACTAGTCTTGTATATATACTGATAAGATGAAGAGCCTCTTGAACTGTCTTTTCCACTTGATGAAAAGTCTCTGTTAAAATTATACAGATCTATATGTGACATCACAGATACCACAGGTAGCCCAAACCTGTCCCTAATTGAAGGGCTCCCTGCTTGTGATCAAAATCTAAATTCTCCTTGAGATTCTTTGACTTTCAAAGCAGAATTTGGGTTTTGATCACAAGTCACTTACTCTGTTCTTGCAGGGAGCTCTTCAATAATATTACTGATAAAATGCAGTACTTGGAATGATAAACTTTATGTGAGGGGTATCAAATGGTCAAGGCAAGACTTTGCGAGACTCCAAGGCAAGGCATATTTTTGCGAGCCCAAGATGCTTTTTCACCGATTTGACCTTTGTTTTCAAATCCGAGACTCAGAGACGGCTTTTTGCGAAAAAACGAAACTCCAAGCTAGACCGCGAAATTTGACCAAGATTGCAAGACACTGACTTGTGGGATCATTCGACACCCCTTATATGGAATGGGAGCAGAAGTCTAATGTTATAACTGCTACATGAACTGTTTGTATAAAGTACAAAGTACCTGAAGTAGTTCTGTTTACTGTGCAGTGAGTTGACATCAAATGCATCTAAAAATACGAACATCACAATAAATTAATTTGCTTTAATTGGCACAGCGGCCATCTTGGTTTGTAACCTTTGTACTTTTAGCATGAAAACGAGGTCATGCATGTAAACTATCAGTGAAAACAATGAATTTACCATGTGCGACCTCATTTTCATGCCAAGATGGCCTCTGTGAGTATAAAGCGAATACACTTCAACAAATTTTTTGTATGAAAAAAATCCCCACACACACAAAAGTCAACCAACTTTGCAAGTATTTGTACCATGATTGCCTCTGATATCCAGCCACTTGGTTTTATATTCCACACCAGTTTTTTTCAATACAGATGAATAGGTTTTCCATTCTTCTTTATACTGCTCTGATCCAAGACGATCTGAGTGCTTAGCATCAGTGAGATCACCTGAATAAATCAACAAAGCATGTAACAAATATGGTACTGTAAGTTTTTCACACAAATACAAATGTATACGAAATCTGTGCTATGTCATATAATTAACAGTACTGCATTGTTTAGCAGCATAATCACTGCTTTTGCAAATCAGATTTAGAACTCCACATATGAATCTGAAAATTATGATCAGCTGCAGAGACTGCATGGGGTCGCTATATACCCCTAGCTCATATGCTATATATACTGCACACAATATAGAACTTGCAAAGAACATTCCCCTCTCGATCTGGTCTGGAAATGTTGAGGCCATATGCACCTCTTATAGGTACATAGAAGCGGTCATCGGCAGTCGGTTTTGAAAACGACCCCTAAAAGGTACGCATATATTAAAAGAGCTGTTGAAGCCATGTTGATTTCAAAAAAGGATGGCTTACCTGTTACCATAACAACAGCTGGTTTTACAGCATCAATGACATCATCACAGAAATACTCTAAATCTTTAGCACGGCTTGGTTCATAGAATTTGCTGATGTGAAGATCAGAAATCTAGAAGTACATATTACACACTAATATTAGCTGAATGGTTCTGATAGAAATTGGTATTGCTGCTGCTGACCATATTAGAGGTATTGAATGGTAAAACAGAGACTTTGTCTTAGTCGCATCCGGCATCGACAGTCAGATGAAGACAATTTGAGATTTCAAGATCCAGGAAACACGTACAGAAGGGGGCTGGTATACGGTGTAAGAGTGACAGGGACGCACAAAGCCCTTTAATTTGGGTTTGAAATTTGCAAACTGAGTTATTTTGGGGGTCTGAACTGCCGAGGAAAAAAGGACTTTTTGGGGTTATATACTATTATAGTAACATATGGACCGTAGGACCATAACATATATGTTTGGGGTTGATATGTTAGCTGTATTTGACTTTTTGGAGGGTTTATCATTTTGGGTTCATTCACACCTCCCCACTACTATTTAATCTGACTACCCTTGCCCCTAGGCCCTCAAACGACCATTCACTACCTCTATCCTTCGATTTGTAACAGCGCGCAAAGGCTTCTTTGCCACAGTTTTGCATACATGTTCAACAGCCAGTGTTTTTGACCCAACTCTACAATTATTGTATGTTACATAATTCTATTCCAACCTAGGGGCCCTAGGGGGACGTTATATAGAGGGTCGATGAACCTAATGACAAGTACACTCAGCTGGTAAACAATTTTAGCCTTCCATTAAAGACAAAACATCGTGTTTATAAGGAAATGTGACTCAATTTAAACTGAATGTAAATAAAAACATTTTGTTTTCATTCTGGTAAACCCCTTGAAAATCTGATGACTCTATATTTATATCGCTTACTGCACGACGTACTGTACCTGCATCAACCAAAATATATTATCCATTTTATCACCAATGATAGGATCTGACTGCGAAGTCTTTCGAAATTTGAGCTCTTTCCCATGTCCGCCATAGTAATTAATTAACACGGCGATTAACCAGGAGCTAACGAGAATGATAACAACGACACAGACGGATATCAAGCCTTTCACCGCTGCGGCCGCCATTATTGTGTTTTTCTTCTGAATATTAAATGAGTGATTGAATTAACAACACGCACTTCCGGTTACAGTGTCTCGTTTGAATATTCACTTCCGGTTTTTCAATTCGAATCGCCCACGGTCGTCGATGACTCAATTTTATGAGCGAACTTTTCAATAAAAATTGTCAAAGACAAAAAGTTAATTTATGGTAAAGGCGTTGTCACTAAAGCTTATCTATTTTTGTAAAAAGCCGACACACTGATGCTACAATTCACCTGCGGCAAATCAGAATCTCTCATATCATTGAAAGCAGTCGACTGGTTTGAATTTCAAACACACAATAAGAGGCACCCAATAAGATAAGCCAGCTAATAGCGTTGTCAATCTGAGTACTCGGGGTGGGGTTGATAACAGAAAGCGGAAAGCATTCAACCTGACTTCTGGCTTCGCGATATCAAACCAAAATTTGCGCCACGAAAAGGACCATTAAAAAAACCCTATAGTATATAAAATTGTATGTTTGTGATTGCGCCGCATTTTTGTTAAATTTTAGGCATATTGACAAGTAAACGACAGAAACTACTCTCATTGGACGTGCCACTGGGCGCGGTTTTTGTGATGACCCAATAAGCTTCGTTACTAGGATTTTTCTGGTTTTAGTGCGTTGCTGGGTGCATGTCATTATTGCATCGAGGTCGCGTGATTGGTGTCACTTTTTAGATTAGACACAGGCTTCCCAATGGCGAAAGGCTTGGAAATGAAAGATGGGTGAAAGAAAAGAAGAGACAATGAACGAATGAAAGCAAATGGGAAATGAACGCGATATCCATAAGCAGCTCTTTTCGATTCAATTTATCATACGCGGATTATATAACTTATCAGAAAAAGAAATATTTGGTGTTTATTATCTAGACTATCGGCTTGTCAACTTTCTGCGGTACATTTTCATTTAGTTCGGGATATTTTCGTCAAACCTGCTTAATGAATCCTAAAGACCCTTTCGTTTCATTGGTTATTTGATTAACGCGTTCATCAATTGTTTACATAGCGGGTTCTTCTGACGCGCGTCTAAATACACGGGTCAGTCAGTTCGAGTTGGTCGCGAAATGGTAAAAGAATGGGAATCAAACAGAGCGCGATGCAGCAGGAAACTAACGTCAGAGCGGTCGGTTCCGCTCACTCAGTGAAATGTTATTGCATAGTGGACAATTACCTTTTATTTTCGGTGACTGAATGAACCAGATCACGCCCGGTTGCGACCCCAAAATAATTCCGCGGCTGATTCACACTCAAATCATATATTACTCATTACTGGCGTGAAAATAGATGTAGTGTGGGATGTATTCTCCATTTAGGGCGAGGATAGGCTTTCAAAGGTGTGACCTGATCGACCTGAATAAGGTATCAAGTACAAAACGTCTGTCGAATGAATCCAGCAAACAATGAATGCACACCACGCTATCCTGACAACACGCGGAACGATCTACATCATCATTTCTATACAGTTGATCGGCAATATAAATTTGTCTGTGATCGCTGTGGATGAAAGAGAGGGGATTTATCATTCTTTTGATTGGCATGAACAGTCGTCTGTGATTGGTCAATACGTTACCGGAAGCGGCTTATTACTAATAAAGAATGACAGGCACGTGACCGAGTGTGATGGCAAGCATTCGATCGATGAACCTTTCTCTAACAAACGTAGCGGTGAGAAAGGCTTTAATTCTCCACAAATTTACCCGCGATTGCTCGCTACTTCGATAGTTTATCAGATATGGAAGCTGTGGTTTTATCGCAACGACTTCTTCACCGCGTTTCTATTCCTATTCTCTGCTTCTGTTTAGTTTTATTAGGTAAGTAGTACAAAGCGTCTTGTTAGAATCGAGCAAGTTTGCTAATCTTGTTCTTTTGAAAACTCGGGCCTCTTTGTCCTCCGATTGCTTCTCTTGTGACTTTGCGGGGCTTTCAGAGAGTCTAGAAGGAGTTTAATGTCAGTTCTGTCTGCAATAAAGTCCAGGGTGACAGTCAAGCTTCAGCATACATGTTGTTGTTATGTGGTCAAACAAAACAGTCTTCTTCAGTTTCTCGAGAGGAAGCTAGCTTTGGGAACTTCTTACTTCACGAAATTAAGCCTTAGTTTACTTAGATAGTTATCAGTGAGTCACCTTTTGATTATTCAGCCTTTGTCTACATATATTCAAGGGGTTTTGCCTTGACGGCTTGAGTTTATCTAAAATGTAGTTCTTTGATGTATTTTGGTCGGTTCTTGATACCTGCTGACTTGAATGAACCTTCCTTTGCAGGATCTCCAAAGGAATCTCAGGCACAGATTACATTTGTTCAAGAACCAAAAGACACTACGGTAGTTGCTGGAAATGCAGTATCTCTTAACTGTACAGCTACAGGTTCCAACAACATCAAATATAACTGGCTATTTAATGGCAATAAAATTGCAAGTAACTCGCGAGTAATTGTTCAAAAGAATGGAACTTTGCATATCACCAAAGTAGGGACACAAAATAGTGGTGGATATGTTTGTGTGGCGCTCATACGTAGAAGTGTCTCCCAGAAGAGAGTGAAGATAAAAAGTCAGAAAGCAGAGTTAACAGTTCAAAGTAAGTAAAGCGATCACTTGCTCATCGCCATGGCCGTACAAAGAGTTTATGATTTTCAAGTGTTGTTTGCGAGTTTATAGATTCCATCAAGAGGGGACTTTGTCTTGTTTGTTTGATCTTAACTTGAGTTGACCGAGAGAAAGTAGATGTCAGAAGTTTTTGGTAAATTTGTAACGTGTGAGGGAAAGATATAAAGTAATTGCGTAAAACCATCAGTCAACCACAAAGAGTATAAGCTTACTTGTCAAAATTTCGCTTGATTTTGTGTCTGTTTCAAATTTGCCGCAAACTCATTCATATTCACTACCGTAATATGCTAAAAAAATCAACCGAAAAGACACTTGAATAGAAAGCAGTCATTACGAATCACGCTCATACGTTTAGGAGATAATCGGAATGGACAGTCAGTGAAAGTTTATTGTGAATTTTGCCTTTGTTACGCCCTGGTAGGCTTGCTCTTGTGGGTAATTGACGGATCCTTGGCAGACGGTCTTGACTGTCATCATTACAATCCCAGACACTGTGTATATATTCCCTTGAAACTTCTTGATTAAATTTCTTCTGGCAACGAGCTATTTACTCTTTAGAAATCTTTTGTCTTAATCCAATACTCCAGCTACAAAATACCGAGACTGATTAATTCCAGAGAGAAGCATACTACATGTATAAACTAAATTATTCAAATGCTCTGCACTGAGTATTGTCTGATTGACTTTTTCATATTACATATACCCTAAGCTTTGTCTATGCTCCGTCCTTTGTCTCTTACATACCAAATGTTTATAAATGAGCACAGATGAAATAAATCAGAACATTGTTCTTATCCAAGTACTGAGGTGTAGAACCTCATTCAACACACCTTTGAGATCACGTTAGGGTGACTGTGATTCTATGATTGTTGACCAGCGTCTATTGAGACCAAAACAGCACGCCATTTCTCCCCCACAATTTGCATTGCAAAAGAATCAAATCACAATTGCTAGACGCAGCTGATAGCTAGTATTTTAGTCTCTAACAAATGATATGGAAAATTAATAGGATTATTGTCCAATTCTGATAGCTCTGTGAACCAATACACAACTAATAATATATTCCTTTACAATGTATATTGTTTTTATTTTATGAAAATGATGAAGCACAATCAATATCATCAGGATTTTTATGTGATATCACTGTTTTGACTAAAACCATGCCATTTCCAAAGGCATTGAATTATTCAACATCTGACTATATTATAAATCTATCATAAATAATACACTTTGATTACTTCCCAAATGATCCTTTTGTCAGAGGGCATGCATTACACTAAGTGTTCTATCAGTTAGTGATCATGTGTTCTAGAAGTAAACAGGATCTGTCCTTCTTCTAATGGAAAACTCTGCATCTCACCAAAATGAATTAGAAACATTAGCGTCTGATCTGATTCTTGCTTATGCCGAAAGCCAAAACACACCAAAGGCAGAAATTTTTGCTCCCATATTTAACCATTAACTTCATTAATAATACAATAATTAAAAATGTTAATCATATTATATTTTTTGCCCAACGAAATGATTAAATATGCTCCAATAATGTATGTCTTGATGATGTCTGCAGTTTTTGTTTATTTAAAAATGGAAGAAACAAAAGCTTAGTCTTATCCTCATTTCTAGATTTATGCAATGTGTATTTAATACAGTTGATTGTTCAACCATACATGTAGTCTGGCACATGGAAAAGTTTACCTGAGATACAGCATGACTGACCCTTTTATCAATCACTAAATTAGATTTTCAGTTGTCTGCATTCAGACACTATCTATTAAAATCCAAAACATTAACATAAGATTGTTATCTATTTTGGTCAAATTCAAAGAGCTTTCAGAAAGCAGTTGAAATAGTTTCTCGGTCTCCTTCCTCAAAGAGAAAGATCATGTTGAGTGTCATCCTTATATGCCACTGATACCTTGTGGTTGCATGCTTGGTTTTGATTGTTTAATTTGACGGTCATCTCTCAAAATCAGCAGAGAATGTTGTTGTAGCTTTTCAAGGTAATTACCTTTGAAGCTTTAATGAGCTTTTTCAGTTTGTTATTACATTAAATAGTTCTCATTATGAAAGACTGTAATCTCCAATTCAGTTTTAATTATTATTAAGTAAGTATACACTTATTGAACTCTAAGCTAGACTGATCTTATCAGTTGTTTGATTAATTTTTGATACCAATTACGAATCAGCTGGTATTTATCCACATGCAACAATAAAAAGTTTTCAAAGACATTTTCACATACTCTGTTTGTATCATTCAAGATTTGCACTCTTTGCTCTCTATAGTTCACTAGAGTATGTGTATCCTGCTGGAGCACTCCACTAATCTATGAATGATGACAAACAGACCTGCGAAGTATGTGACCTAAGTCTCAGGGTGTAACTTAAGTATTAACAGCAGTTGGTATTTTGAGAATTTGTTGTTTAGAAACACGCTTGCTGTTAATGCCTCTTTACATTTAATTTGACGTCTTAAGTTCTTCAAAAGCCTGTCTAACAGATTGAATTAGCTCAGTATGCATGTTCAATGTTGAGTGACTCTAAGTATGATTTACAGATCTATGCCACAGTTATGATTCCTATTGTGTTTTCCTCATGAATTAATTTGATAAAGTACATGTAGTATTACTAAATATACTTCATGTAAAAGTCTTTACAGTGTGGACACTCAAAACCGTGAACACTTCAAGTTTTTTTCAAAGTTTTTTTTTCGAACTTTCTATTGCCTCGTCGCCTCTCAAATGGAGCATTGAGTTTAAATACACTTAGTGATCAAAATAAATCATTTTTCTGATCAATTTGCTCAATCAATAATTTATATATATGTGTTAGAAAGAACGTAAGTGTTCATGGTTCAAGTGTCCATACTGTAATAACAGATATGTTGAACTTGTTGCTGCACAATAGTGACGACTCATAGATAAATACAAGTTAATCAGTGTGAAGGGGATTTGTCATTGGGATATTATTAATTCTGATTATTGGTTTTGCAGGTATATGTAAAGCATCAAAAATAACTCTAAATCCAGATAATCAACTACATGCCACTGGAAATAATCTTGAACTTACATGTAGATGCAGTGCAGTACCTACTACGGCAACAGTATGGATTAAGGACGGCAAACAAGTTACAAGTAACAGTCGCTTGACTTTGGCAAGTAATACCCTGAATATTGGGAACTTAGAAGTTGCAGATTCAGGGATTTATGAGTGTACTGCGACAAATGTGTTAGGTTCTAAAAAAAGTCCAGGCGTGAATGTCCAAGTGATCAGTAAGTAGACATAATATTGAGTTTTAATTACTTATGGGTAATTGAATTGAATTTTAGTTAAATATTACTGTAACATTCTCAATATATTTGAAGTTTTTTACACAGTGAAACACACTACTTCAAACAACTTGTGTCGAGGTCGATCATTGTGTCTTTGTCTCAGGACCAAGATCAAGCATTTTCTATGAGAATCTTTACAGCTCCATTCCATTCCATTTCTTTCTGATTTTTATGGATGGAATAAACTCTGTTGTTCACTTTTATTAAATCAAGCAAATTATTTTTGGGGTTGTCATTAGTTTTTGATCAGACGTTGCTTGTAACAACAGCTGTTCACCCACAACACAGACAGTACAATGGGCCTGAGACACAAGGAAGCTTTTACTCAGTTTCAAGAATCTACAGATTCCCTCACCCATAGCATCAAGTGAGCTCAGTCATAACAGTTGTTATGGGTTATGGCTCTTAATTATAATGATAGCCCTATTACAGCTAATTTACGTCACACATGACCAGTAAATCGGAACATTCAAATGAAGTTTTGAAGTCTAGACTCAAGTCTCGAACATTTAGACAGAAAAATCAAATCTCCATGAATATATCTATAAGAAAAGGTATCAGATATCTGTTTATTCAGGCTGTTGTGATTGCAGAGTATGTAGGCTTAGCTGGCACAAATTTTCATCCAATTTTATTTTAATTTTATGAATGTTTTTGAGAAAATAGTTAGCAGTCTGTAGGACTCAGATTCCGTTGAACTTTGAAATGTTCAAACCGTTATTTGAAATGTTGATTTCAAATGTTCGAATTACTGGTCACGCGTGACATAAATTAGCTTTAACATAAAAATATAACAACATTATAATATTGTTTTATTGCTTTTAGATGCTATTGAACCTACGATTGATGAAAAACCACAGGACATGTTTGTGATTTTGGGACAGTCTGTTACACTGAAGTGTAGAGCTAGTGGCAAACCTAAACCTAAAATAAAATGGTTCTTTGGCACACAGAGTGATGCTCTTGTCACAAGTTCAAAACACACATTTACAAGTGATGGTTCACTCGTGATCAGCAAAATTGAGGATTTTGATTTTGGAGATTATAAGTGTCAAGCCAAAAACTTCTTGAACAGCTTAACTGCTACTGCAAAGATTTCTAAAGCATGTAAGTAACGTTATACGTATGCAATCCTTCCTAGCGAACACCCTGCTATTATGGGCACATTGTTATTGTAGACAGAAGACGGATGCCTGATTAACTGGGTAGAGCTTATTGAAAGTAACTTGAACATTTACGGACCCTCATAATTACAGACAACAACTCAGAGGAAACAAGTACACTGTTATGAGAGTTTACTGTACAAAAAAATATGAGAAGTGTCTACTGTACTACATTTTTGTTGTAGTGTTTAAGTACCCCTGGTACCCTATAAGCTCATCAGTAGTTAATAATCAAACAAAAAATTGTTTTATCACCAGATATTCGTGGTTTCAGCTTTCGTCCTTTAGTCAGGTATGCTGAAGTTGGTGAAGAACTCACAATAACCTGTAAGCCAGTAGGCCGGCCCAAACCAACTGTCACTTGGAAAACAACCAAAGGAGGTGCCATTCCAGCTTCATATAACATCAAAAATGAAACATTGAAAAATATGAGAGTCAAAATAAGTGATAGTGAAAACTTCTCTTGTTTTGCAAAAAATATTGCTGGAACAAAGTCTTCTAATGTAGAGATAATTGCATCAGGTAATTTAATTAAATAATGTAGTAGAATTATGATTTTAAAATAAGCCCTTTGTACAAAGTAGATGGAGCGCCTGTTGAAAGAGTTAGTAGCACATTAAGTGAGCCAAGAGGTGTCAATAGTATTTATAAATCAATAGTGTTAGCAACATGAGTGGACCCGGTGTATATGTTGTAGTTTAAAATGATCCCTTGGTTCAATTTAAATGAAACCAGTTCAATTTAAATTAAACTGGTTCAATTTAAATTTAATGTTATAAATATAAAGGAAATTATGGCGACGTTTCGGTGTCGACTAGGCACCATTATCAAGCGAAATGAGTAGAAAGTCAATGTCATCAATTAAGAGTATAATTTAAATTGAACTGGTTTAATTTAGATTTTTTTTTGGGGGGGGGGGCTAAAATGAACTAAATAATTTTCACCTCCCTCCCTTCTCTCTCTATCTTCTCCCCTCTCATCTGCCTAACTGTCTGTCTGTCAAACTATCTAGAACTAATATCTAATTAGCATTTTTTATTGCTGCGAGCGTAGCGAGCAGCGAAACTAATCTTGACGGCGTTCCTGTGTCATGTGTGGTCGTGTGGGATCTGGGCACTTATGTGGATGCAACTAGAATCTCGACTGCATTTCACGGAGTTTGGATGATTTGTGAGCCACGGTACTTTTGATCAGCGCACACTCACAACACGACTCGTTGGATCGGAGTATCGTTTATTTTTCGCTGATTCAAGCCAGGAAAGTGTTCGTTTTCTACAAATCCATGATGTCAAATGCAACTTTATTCATTGTTGGAAGCATTCGTCAGGGTCATGAACAATTTAGTGACATTTCAAGGGGAAGACAATGTTGTTTTATGAGTTTTCAGCGCTGTTGACTGTTGTGTGTCAGTCGCATCCAGTTCCACAATGGAGTACTTCTACAGCCTTCTTTCCAGATGCTTTTGAAAGACACAGTATCCCAGATACAGAGACGCTGTCGCTGACCTATCTACCTGATCGAGTTTGTTGGTCTTCGTCAAACCAATCCGGCCCATGCCATTGCCATTGGCATGGAAGCAACTACTGAATCAAATTATACGATCCATCCTGGTGTACTTTTATCTTCTACAAGTGTGCTATGAGGCTTCGACATCTTTCCTGATATCTGGCCAGTAACATTGTATATAATATACACCAAACACAATTCTCTATTTCATTGAATCCATATTTGTATTAATTACTGCATATCAGTAGAGTACAAACTATTAAAAGCGTGCAACATATGAGTAAATAGTGCAAAGTATTGCATGCTTTTATAGTGCTTGTACATGTCTATAGCTGTCTGTCTATGACCAGATTATTATAGTGTTAGCATTTGTATTAAGCAACACCATATACACCATTTTAATGGTGTATATAGAAACTCAGGTGGGAATGAGAATTAATAGAGACATGGAAGGGGACAATGTGACCGGGACAGGAATGAGAATCAATGGAGATGTGGGATGGGAACAATGGGGACAAGGGTGGAAATGAGAATCAGTAGAGCTATGGGAGGGGTTAGGGATTTTAGTGGGTATAGATAGGTGTCTCGAATTAGTTTCTTGTAAGTTAGAACACATGACACAGTAATAAAGTTATTATTATTATTATACTGCATTTTATTATTTTATTTTACCACAAATATGCCTTGCTGACAAGGGACAGCCACATGTATGCATTGAAAGCTACATTTCACTTTTATGTGTTACCATGTACGGCAGTGCACAACTCGCAGCACTTCACTTTCTACCAGAAACGACTAGTTTTATAAATATCCTACCTGACTGGGACTTGAACCTCTTACCTTTGTCTTGCTATCCCAAGACCTTAACCACTTGACCATCCAAGATTTCGTTGGTAGTAATGCATTGCACATTATTAATAAACCTAAACCTAAGATAAAGTCTCCCCTAATACTAACCCTAAACCTAACCCCAAGGTACTTCATTACTATAAAGTCTTCCCCAATACTAACCCTAAACCTAACCCCAAGGTACATGTACTTGATTACTATAATGTCTTCCCTAATACGTACTAACCCTAATTATACTTGAACCGGTTCAATTTAAATTAAACCAAAAATCATTTTAAACTACAACATATATAATTTCATGTTTTATCAAAATTTTGAAGATACAATTAAGCAATAATTATTCTTTTCCTTGAGCAAATTGAAAATAAATTGCAAATGAGGACGAATTTGTATGCGATGTGCAACACTTGTCGCAGTTATGATTTCCTTTATAGTTTGATCTGTTGCGCATTACACGTGTACATCAATGTTGATATATGACAATTGAAATGATTTCTTAATGAATTCTATCACGACTCTTTAACATTTGTCTATTTCAACAGTGTTTCCAACATTCAAGGCTGAACCCAAGGACTTACTGGCCAATGAGAATAGTAAAGTCAAGCTTGACTGCTCTGTGATCAGCTCTCCTCTATCTGTCGTAACCTGGACCAAAAATAACCAGAAAGTCATTCAAGATAGTAATCACAAGATAAACAGCAATAATGCATTGGTTTTCAAGAGGATTAGAACTAATGACAAGGGACTCTATCGTTGCCATGTGAAATATCCTGGAAAGTACATTCAAAGCAGGGCAGCTAACGTGACTGTACTTGGTGAGTACAGCAACATGCAATGTAGCATTATTAGCATTCAAATAGCTGCATTGTGACACAGGATTTACATTTAGGAAAATAAATAGTCATTAAAACAAAGTGTTTGTCAAAAACTAGTAGAGAACCAAGTTGCTATTATTGATGGCTGAACGAGTGGTGAGCAAAGCTGACAGCAGCACCTCAAATGGCACCATGGTCTACATCACGCTGTGTGTGCAGTACACAACCACAGTTAATTGCTCCGTTGTCTTGATTCTGACAATTAAATCACACCATTTGTTAGCACCCATGCGTGTGCTTATTTTATACAACCAGGCCTAAATGTTCAGTGTCTACTTTATTTATTTGAAAAGTTTGCAGCAATCATCTTGTGATGCTAATTTGTCAACCGTTTCTACAATGGCTTTTGCCATCATGATTTGTCACTTTGAGCAATGATATACAGCTATTTCAGAATTTAAACGTCAGAGCCAAATGCAATAGGTGATGTGTGATAGGAGAAAGGCGATAGGCAAAAGGGAAGTTTTTTGTCTGGTTTGCTCAAAATAGCTTAAAAATTCACAAACTCCTCACATGGATTGAACGTTATGGACCTGTAGGGTGGTTATAATTTGCTTGATTTAAACATCGCCAGTGTTTTTAGGTTTTGTAATGACCTATCACCATTCTCCTATCTCCTTTTGCCTATCGCCTTTGGCTCCGACAACATTTTATGATATACATGTACAACTGTTAGTAGCTGTATACAATAATTATTCTAGCATAACTAAAGATCCCCAGTAAAGTTTATGCTGAAAACATTTCTTGTTTTAATGGCTTATAGCTAGTGTAAAACTGGCAGAATACAATGTTATCAACCACCACAAGTTTAACAAGGGATCCACTGCTAAAATCTACTGTTCCTTCACGGGCTCTGGACCCATTGTTGTCAAATGGAAAAAGGTTGGCGTCAAGAACATCGACAAGAATATGGAATCAAGTGGAGGAATGTTGATCATCAAGAACATTCATATCAACGATGGAGGAACATATTTATGCACTGGGTCCAATCTGTTTAGTAATTCCACAGTTCGTGTTAATATTTCTGTATTTGGTGAGTATGGTTTAAAGTATACACAATGGGAGTCATAGACCAAGAGCAAAGCAAGCCCTGGGAGGTTGAGCAGCTCTCAAATGCTCTACAACTCCCAGAGTGTTTATATTACAGCAAGCTTAAAAATGCTTAGATGATGAAGCTACTTAATTGTACAGTAACCTGT
The DNA here is from genome assembly GCA_033675265.1 of Actinostola sp. cb2023. Taxonomy (NCBI): domain Eukaryota; kingdom Metazoa; phylum Cnidaria; class Anthozoa; order Actiniaria; family Actinostolidae; genus Actinostola; species Actinostola sp. cb2023. Next base: position 103,905 of record JAUJYZ010000928.1, on the reverse strand, counting down.
TCTTGGATTTACAGGATAATAATAATAGAACGGTGAATTATACATATAAATGACGTGGGGTTATCGCTTCCTTATAATAATAATAATGTTTAATATTTATAAAGCGCAAATTCTATATTAATAGAATCAGATGTGCATGGGAATTCGATACCAGTATTTTATTGACATCCTTATTTCTTTTATCTTTATTATCAACATCTGTCATTTCAGTTTATCCAAAGTTTGACTTGAAGCCAAACAATACCACGGCAGTTGCATTTGAGTCAATCTGGCTCCACTGTAATGCCACAGGGGACCCAAAACCTAAAATCAGCTGGGGGAGAGAACAAGATGGCGGAGATAGACTTGATCAAGAGAGGTTTCACCAGTTTGCAAATGGAACTCTCCGCATTGAGAACATCATTCCTCAAGACCAAGGACGCTACTACTGCTATGCAGGCAATCCCGGAAGCTTTACACAGATCACAATATCTGTAAGGGTAGTGACCCCACCCGGTATCACGAATGCATCCAAGGCATCCGCCATGGGTCGTACCATCGCCATTGCTGTTGGGTGTGCTGCTGCTTATATTGTTCTTGTTGTTGGTCTGATGATCTACTGTAAGAGACGCCGAGCAAAACAGCAGAAGAAAGAGCAATGTAAGTATTTATGTCGAGAAAAGTGAATAGATAAAACACTTGAATCCAAGGAGAAATACCTCCTACATTTTCTTTCTTTGTGCCTTCTCCCTTACAGAACTTTAGGACATTTTCCATTTGTCCAATGATTGTATTATACACCAGTTCTGTCACATTATAATAATAGCAATAATAACATTGGGGCTTAAAATCGAGCCCTGACATCAAAGTCATTTTTCATCTTCCTGTAACTGTGTTCAAGATTGCGGCTGCTTGAGTCAGCGGACAGACAGACCAATCAGTCTGACCACATAGAAAGCGCACTTGGTAACTTAGAATGTGTAGTCATTATACTTACTGTGAATGTACTATTCGCAGTGGTCATTCCTATTGATGGTGATGGTGAGAACTTAGAAGCCAACGCTGAGATGGCCCTTCAACCAATTAACGGAAAGGTCACCAACTACAACAAGATGGAATTCCCACGTCACGACCTTGAAGCGCTACGCACTCTGGGTAATGGCTCGTACGGTCGCGCATTCCTGGCACGAGCAAGTGGAATCAAAGACGGCGAGCGTGAGACCATGGTTGTAGTGAAGTCATTGATGTCCAAAGACGACATCCAGAAAGAGGATTTCTTGAGGGAATTGAATTCGTTGATTAATATGGACAACCCACATGTCGTGGCACTCCTGGGTGTATGCAGGGATATGGATCCTTTGTATATGATATTTGAATCTCTTGAGAAGGTACGTCACTGGATACCATTACTCTGTTTGTCTCGTTAGACCCAGTTATGCATAGAGAGACTCCTGTAGAAGGCGTAGCTAATATTACTATTTGTTTGTCCCGTGATTCTTAGGAAAATCTACTTTATGGATAGTTAGACAGATTAGAACTGACTCTCTACGATGGGAGAGATAGCGTTGCAGTCTAACAGTGAAAATGCCTCACGTGTAACAAAAAGATTCTGTTAGTTATTGATAGGTTTGTAGAATGAATTAATATTACATTATCCTTGGCGGTAGACTAGCATATTCACAGCAATGACACCTTGCATTCTTCCATCCTTGCTTTCTTTCGTCCTTGCTTTCTTCCATCCTTGCTTTCTTCCATCCTTGCTTTCTTCCATCCTTGCTTTCTTCCATCCTTGCTTTGCTTCCATCCTTGCTTTCTTCCATCCTTGCTTTCTTTCATCCTTGCTTTGCTTCCATCCTTGCTTTCTTCCATCCTTGCTTTCTTCCATCCTTGCTTTCTTCCATCCTTGCTTTCTTCCATCCTTGCTTTCTTCCATCCTTGCTTTCTTCCATCCTTGCTTTCTTCCATCCTTGCTTTGCTTCCATCCTTGCTTTCTTCCATCCTTGCTTTCTTCCATCCTTCTTTCATCCATCCTTGCTTTCTTCCATCCTTGCTTTCTTCCATCCTTGCTTTCTTCCATCCTTGCTTTGCTTCCATCCTTGCTTTGCTTCCATCCTTGCTTTGCTTCCATCCTTGCTTTGCTTCCATCCTTGCTTTGCTTCCATCCTTGCTTTCTTCCATCCTTGCTTTCTTCCATCCTTGCTTTCTTCCATCCTTGCTTTCTTCCATCCTTGCTTTTCTTCCATCCTTGCTTTTCTTCCATCCTTGCTTTTCTTCCATCCTTGCTTTCTTCCATCCTTGCTTTCTTCCATCCTTGCTTTCTTCCATCCTTGCTTTCTTCCATCCTTGCTTTCTTCCATCCTTGCTTTGCTTCCATCCTTGCTTTGCTTCCATCCTTGCTTTGCTTCCATCCTTGCTTTCTTCCATCCTTGCTTTCTTCCATCCTTGCTTTCTTCCATCCTTGCTTTCTTCCATCCTTGCTTTGCTTCCATCCTTGCTTTCTTCCATCCTTGCTTTGCTTCCATCCTTGCTTTCTTCCATCCTTGCTTTCTTCCATCCTTGCTTTCTTCCATCCTTGCTTTGCTTGCTTTGCTTCCATCCTTGCTTTGCTTCCATCCTTGGTCTTCTGCAAGACAGTTCCTCGAAAATGAACGAGAAAACCCCAAAGATGGTGCCGGCGCGCTTGTGATCCTCTACAGACTAGAGAACAACCAAGTGTCTGGTGTACAGTAAACTAATCTGTCCGTATTTCTCTTACAGGGTGACTTAAAGCAGTACCTTCTGTCCTGCTATGAAAACGGTCGCAGTACCCTGACATCCAGCCAAAAGCTGTCGTTGTGCTCCAACATCGTTTCAGGAATGACGTACTTGGCATCGAACAACTTTGTTCATAAGGACGTCGCAGCAAGGAATTGCATGGTAACGAAAGACTTACAAGTTAAAATAGGCTTTTTAAACCTAAGTTACGACTTGTACAACAGCGAGTACTACCGCTTTAATAATATTCTTATCCCACTTCGATGGATGGCCCCAGAAGCCATTTTCAACGATGACTTCACTGAGAAGAGTGATGTGTGGTCATTCGGGGTTCTTGTGTGGGAGATATACACGCTTGGCCAGACGCCATTCGAAGAGCGTTCCGACGAAGAGGTTCTAAAATGTATAAAGGATGACTTACGGCTTTCTAAACCCGATAACTGCCCGGATACAATGGCAACTATCATGAATACGTGCTGGGAAGGTAGTCCTGAGGCTAGACCAACGTTTGACAAACTTTATGCAGAGATCTCAGAAATAGCTGTAGATACACATCTTTGAGGAAGGACTTTAAAGGACTAGTACTCGTGTTGCACGCCAAACAATTAACTCCATTGCCCATGCAAAGCGCCAAGACAGAGAGTAAAGTAGAACGTTGGTCTACAGAATAGGTTTGAGACCCCGTTGCATCTTGGGTATAAGTGGCGCATTTTCTCATAATGTCACTTCGCTATTTTATTTTTAATTTCATCGCATTTTTATTAGTAAAGTGTTCAAAAGTAGAATTCCAAAGCTTTTTTAAATTTGCTTGAATGAAGTCATTATCTCTTCGGCAAATTATCGCAAAAAAAATGATTTAATTTGTGAATATAAAAGCAGAAAATCTTAGAATTTTCATATCTATCATATTTTTAGTTGTAAGTGATTGAAAGGTCACTTTTTTTTTGAAGGGAGGAGGGTGTAGATGTTTGTCCCGATCTAATGTACTCCGCGTACTTTGAATGATATGATTATGTATAGAGAATTCTTAGGTTGTTCATCAGTTAAACTGAGTGTAAGAATCAATCTGGACACCAGTTGGTCCCATTCCTCCTAACTTGCTCGGTAGCGGAGAAAGTAGAGGGAATGGTATTGAGTGGTAGTCTTTGTGCAAGCGTCATTAGTTTTATTATTGCATCAAGGACTTTTTATTCATTTTGTTTGGTATTCGAGTCTACATAACGCTATATATCAGCTTTTATAGTGAAACAAGCCTAAACGAAGATTAATTACTGTTTGGGATATCCAATAATGATTACTAAGAAATGTCAAACTTAGATATGACATCATTCTCGTCCCCAGACTCTTCTCAGCTTTTCGTTAGAAAGCTGAGAAGAGTCTGGGGACGAGAATGGATACGACATTTGTTACTGCAATAGACCTCTTTAGCTTGTATGCAAATTGTTCATTTCAGATCATGTGATGTAAACACTGATATTCTCTGGAGAATAGTTCCTTTATATTTCTGAAATTTATTCGTTCATATTGAAAAACCATGTTCACATCACATGATCTGAAATGGGCAATTTACATGCGAAGCTAAAGAGGTCTATTGCTTGGTTTCAATCAGCTGTTAAAACTCCTTGAATCTCATTATTTGCCTTCAAATGACGGGCAAACACTGCCCTCCATGTGCTACCAAGCAGAGAGTATTCTATTGAACAGGTGCAATTCAGCTGATGAAAATTCCTCACGAGACCGAAAGTGACGTCTAATGAAATCAAGCAATAGAGGGTTTGCACGATCACGTGCCGGCAGCCATGTCAGGGGGCAGGATAAAGGAAAACCTTTCCCATAAGGAATTGAATTCTTTCTCATGTAAAATAATTTTATTGTTCCTGTCCCCTGTCATGGCTGCCGGCACGTGATCGTGCAAACCATCTATTCTGAGAAACACTGCACTGACAAACATGACGACAATCCTTTGCGAACCTAAATCAGAAACAATAGCTCGACATAGACGGAGCCGTTGTAAAACCGCCATGTCAAGGGATATACCGGCATTCTGTTCAGGATAGCGGGGTGTTCGAAGTAAAACCGCCATGTCAAGGGATACACCGGCATTCTGTTCAGGATAGCGGGGTGTTCGAGATAACCGAGGTCGAGCCGGATAGCGGGGTTCTACTGTACTCTACAAACTGTCTTGGTATGTTTCTATAACATACCAATGTTCTCTGCACCAATGTTTCTGCAAGGTAGCATTCTGTGCACAGAGTGTTCTGGTAGATTATAACTAGCTGTTTCAAACTCGTTCCTATGGCATATAAATGACAAATTTGCTCACCTGAATGATTTCTACTCGTGGAGAGTTGACTGTGTCGTACAAACAGCTAACTCGTCCCAAACCTCCCCTGCTATCCACAGGAATCCCGTCTTGCTCATGCCACGGCGGCTTTGTTGTGGCATAATATAAAGTCGTGTTATGAAGGTGATCGAACGATTTAATAATTTAAAGTTTTCAGATTCGGTCGCGGGTGATTAGAAGTCAAAGTTTGCATGTATCATGTCATTTTACTTAGCCTAAAGTATTATACTCCTAAAGTTAACCGCTGGCCCAAATAACTGCAGGCAATGACTGAAATTGCATTGGTTGCCTTCAAATGTTACAGTATTGACTGCTAGAAGATTCCTCACATAAATATTTATCTATAAACAGACAGTGTAACTTCACGGTTTTTTGAAAACTTCTATGTGCACAAGGTGCTGCTAAACTGAGCTTAGATATTGTGTAATACAGAAGAAGATGGCGTATTAGCAACTTTGTACCACAATCCTTTGCGCGCAGAAACTACTATTTGTATGGTGTGTGAACGTGTCACATTTAGGTTCGCAAAGGATTATGGTAAAATGTGCAACCGCCAACTCTTTCATTGCATATGATTGGCTAAAATATTTCGTTCTTCCTTCCTTTCCGCAGTATGTAGTAAGCTTGTAATAGGAATGTGATAATGCCAATAAATAGTAATTTGAAACATCGATGTTTATGAGGTTTTATTCAGTACAACTACTTCTTAGTTCTACAATCTTTTCTGGTTAAACATCCTGGGATGTCTTTTATTTTGCTACGTCATCGGTGCCCCGTAAGTCTAAAGATCTTACACTCGGTCCTATTCCGTCACTTGTGAGCCTCGTGGATTGCAAGTCATCAAACTCGTGGATTAGCAAGTCATTGATTAAACTCGTGGATTAGCAAGTCATTCAAACTCGCAAGTCATTAAACTCGTGGATTAGCAAGTCATCAAACTCGTGGATTAACAAGTCATCAAACTCGTGGATTAGCAAGGCATTAATTAAACTCGTGGATTAGCAAGTCATTCAAACTCGCAAGTCATTCAAACTCGTGGATTAGCAAGTCATTAAACTCGTGGATTTGCAAGTCATTAAACTCGTGGATTAACAAGTCATCAAACTCGTGGATTAGCAAGTCATCAAACTCGTGGATTAGCAAGTCATTAAACTCGTGGATTAGCAAGTCCTTAAACTCGTGGATTAGCAAGTCATTAAACTCGTGGATTAGCAAGTCATCAAACTCGTGGATTAGCAAGTCATCAAACTCGTGGATTAGCAAGTCATTAAACTCGTGGATTAACAAGTCATCAAACTCGTGGATTAGCAAGTCATCAAACTCGTGGATTAGCAAGTCATTAAACTCGTGGATTAGCAAGTCATCAAACTCGTGGATTAGCAAGTCATTCAAACTCGCAAGTCATTCAAACTCGCAAGTCATTAAACTCGTGGATTAACGAGTCAATAAACTCGTGGATTAGCAAATCATTAAACTCGTGGATTAGCAAGTCATTAAACTCGTGGATTAGCAAGTCATTAAACTCGTGGATTAGCATGTCATCAAACTCGTGGATTAGCAAGTCATTAAACTCGTGGATTAGCAAGTCATTAAACTCGTGGATTAGCAAGTCATCAAACTCGTGGATTAGCAAGTCATTAAACTCGTGGATTAGCAAGTCATCAAACTCGTGGATTAGCAAGTCATTCAAACTCGCAAGTCATTCAAACTCGCAAGTCATTAAACTCGTGGATTAACGAGTCAATAAACTCGTGGATTAGCAAATCATTAAACTCGTGGATTAGCAAGTCATTAAACTCGTGGATTAGCAAGTCATTAAACTCGTGGATTAGCAAGTCACTGACGAACTGAGCAAACGTGCCACAGAGGTCTAGATATTCTCATCTCTTGATTACCCTATTATTATTCTGTTAACTCTCTAGTTTGTGGCTTTGTTAGAAGTGAGTATTCTAAATTTCTCAAATCTTTGTCGTCGTCACGCAATGTTCTGTAACCGAAGGTTCTCATGATGCGTGCGCAGTATTTCTCAACCATCGAGACAGCGTCCATACTTATTCTAAGCCTCCAAGATAATTGTTTGTCATAGTTTGTAAGTTTTTGCTCTTGGTCCGTGACGAAATCATTCACCGACGCTACTCGATCGATCCCTGCAAACATGAACGCTCTATCTGCAGCACTGGTGACATTTTGCAGGACGTCTTCGTACCTTACCACTTCGTATTGTTTATTGAGGTGCCATGGTAACGACTCGGAGAAGTCCACTTCACTCTCCATCTTATTACAAAAGTTCTTTATCTTATCCTCGAGGATGTTATGATTCTGTGAGTCATCAATAATTCCATGCGAGCCCACAGTGCGACCCACAATGTCCCACACGGACGCGCGTGGATCACGTACTAGATATAAAACACGTGTTGCCATCGATTCTGACGTCATTAAGGGTATTAACCCAGATAGCCCCCCAGCGGGTGCCCTGCTGCCATATATAGACACAACAACGTGCATTTTACTGGAGCAAACGTCAGAAACCCATTGAGCTTGTAAAAGAGGACACTTTTCCAAGAAATCGCTGGTACTCGTGTAGATACCGATATGTTGTGTACACAGGGGTGGGGACGACAAAGCTTTGCTCGACAATCGATAGCGCGGAGACGCCAGTCCTGGATGCGACAAAAACGTTAGATAGTCCTTGTACCCATTGAATCGGCAGTGAAATAGGTTGTCAAGGAAAGCGCGCACTTGTCCACTGTATTCACTTTCACGCGTGTAGTTCAACGTCTTGAACATTTCAAATGGATACAAAGGTTGCTCGAGGTAGAACACTCGTGGATGCTGGTTGAATAGCTTTCCGAGGATGTTAGAGTCGAGAGTCGAGTCTGTTACGATGATGACATTCCTACGATCAGCTCGGTCCCATTGGAAGGGAGGTGGGGGGACGTAGGCAGCTTGTTGACGATTGAAGAGGGGGGAGTGGCGAATGACATAGAGGTAGAAATACATCGATACGCTGCCCACCAATGCCACGATCATCATTGCTCGGGCGATGAACATTGCTAGTAAAGGCATCTCGACAACAAAAATGAACTCCAAAGTCTCTAGTGGCCATTCATGGCATCTGCTAACAGAAAGACAAATACAATCTGAATATTTGTTGAATGAAAATAACGAATTAATTAGTGAGACAAGTGTTGTGTTTGATTTGAATGATTTGTTTGGGGAATGAAGCGGATGATTTGCTGCCAAGAGAGGGTCCGGCTCAAACCATCTGTTGATCCTCGACCGAGCGGCTGTCAAACGCATATCATTTTTCGTTCATTTCTTTGTGACCATCTACAAGTGTAGGCGGAGTCGTCTTCACAAATTTCATGAAATGAACTTTGAGATCACACTAATGAATTCTTCTTTTGTTTTCTAACTTCAGTAACTTCAATAAAATACCAAGTGGTTATCCAATTTATATTTCATATATTTACTAAATGGTCTTACCGGGCGTTTTCATAGTGTTGTATTTATGGGATCGCTTCTCTTCCTTTGCTCTTCGTCGGACCGTGTTTTCCTATCTCTCAAATATCATTTTTCTTGGCATTGGAGGACATTGATCATCAGTTTGAAGCCATCAGAGTCGAATACGAAGAGACGAACACCCGAGAAGCTGTGTGATAAAAGTAGGACTTCTTGTCAGTAGAGCAACAGGTACCCGTGTGATTCATTCGATCGTGACTGGCTGCATCACGCCTGGTAGAACACCAAAATACAAAAAAATATGGTCGTCTAAATAGTCTTTAAAAAGTCTTTAAAACACCGCAAAATAGTGCGCGCGCATGCGTGTTCATTAGGCGCACTTCAACCGCACTTCATTTTAAAAATTATTCCAGCTCCGCTACTAGTATCACCTTCCTTCTAAAGACCACGTTGACTGAATAAATAACTATACTAATAAATACAGATAAAGTGCAGACAAAAGGAAAAGATAATCAAGAATGCCTTCCAGAAGATTTCTAATAATTTTAAGTAAGATCCGATGCTCCAATTGTGTAGAATTCAGTCCAGTCCAGTCCTTTCTAAATTTTCATATCAAAGGTGTTCCAGTCTACACTCTTCTTTTACCAAGGCCAGGTGTAGTGATATTCAAGATGGCGGCTCGTGGAGTGACAGTCAGAGATTCGAAACAACCAAAGTATAAAAACAATATAAATATATATTCCTGCATAGTTAGATGAACAATCTCCCATGGCTTTAGTAGTTAACAGACTTACCTCGATATTTATTGTTTCTACAGAGAAATCTACCAAGATGCACTGGACAATGTCTCGGCGTTCAATGCTCGTCTTTGTTTTGAGCGAAAAATGAGGCGTCCATTCCTAGACGCACAAACTGGCATTGCTATGAATAACTGCCACTTATGGTTGAGTAGATTCATGAGAAGGGAACCTAAAACACCACAGTATGTCTACACGTATCCTCCTAGGAGATGGAGAAAGAAAAAACGAACTTACCATCCCGAAACAGAAGAAGAGGACAACACAAACGTTGGGGATGAATGTATGCTCACAATATAAACTTGTGTCAGAGTCGTTTTCGTATGAGTGGGAAACCTTGGGAAACCTACGGTACGGAGTTACGGTCACAGTACTAGTATACAAGCATCAAGAGTTCCAGACTTCCAGTACGCACACAATGCATTATGAGATTATTACAAAGGAAAAGTGTTGCTCACTTGGTGCTCACTTTCCTTTGTAATAATCTCACAATGCATTGTGCTCATACCGGAAGTCTGGAACTCTTGATGCTTGTATGGAATCGAAGACATTCTATTCAACCAATCACAGCTTACAAAGTCATTGCTCAACCAATCAGAATGTTTGGACACGGCACAGTCACCGCACTGCACGAACCGTATTAAATTACTTCCCACTCATACGAAAACGACTCTAATAACACTTTTGGGGTTTTATTGCTTATTATAATATAAACTATGTGTACCTCCCAAGAACGCAAGATTTGATTGGTTGCTGAGCGTGCATTATTATGTTATAGAAGCATGAAGCAGCGAAAACAAAGCAGAAAGCCTGTTTAAAACTATAGATTTACATGTATATTATAAAGCAAATAGAAGATGACTCTCCGTGCTTCTATACAAAAATAATGCACTTCTGAGGTCCTGAAAGCTGCTGAATTACTCGCGTTCTGCTCGTGCATCCACTAGTAGCTTTCAAGACCTCAGCGTGCATTATTTTTGTATAGAAGCACGGAGTCATCTTCTATTAGTTAAATATATGTTCATGAATTCTTATTTTGACTTTAACTATAAACGTATGTTGTCCATTTCTTGGCCAATTTCTTTTACTTTTCATTCATTCATTCATTCATCCATACATTTATTCATTCATCAAATAATAGTAACAAAATAATGATTTAGTAATAATAATAATAATTTATTAAGAGGATATTTATTTCAACATCGCGTAATATCCGCCAAAAGCGCCAAAAACCAGCCCTTTTGGACAGTTTGAATTTCGATTTTCGCTTTGGATTAAACACTCTAATTTTATTTTAACCAAGCACAAACTATTAAAAACAATGTAAATTGTCTGCCTAAAGCTGTTTTAGCGTTGTACAAAGCCATTTTCCTGCTTTTTGTTTCAAATTTGAGGTAATTCAGGGGAAAACATCAGCAATACTAGCAAATATACTGATCTAGCCCATGTGGACAGTTTTCAAATCAAATTTTCACCTTGGATTAACACTCTAATTTCACTTTTACCGTTCAAAAACTATCACAAATAACTTGAACTCTTTGCTAAAGCAGTTTTAGCCTTGTACAAAACGTATTCTCCATGCTATTGGTTTTTGGCGCTCAATACGCGCGTTCGTAAAAAATATCCTCTTAATTTGTATTGTGCATATTTATGATTTATAGTACTAAAGATCCTGAGGCCTGTTATATGATGCTGGTGACAACCAATCAATCAATCAATCAATCAAAACTTTTATTTAAATATGAAGTCCCTTCAATTCTATATTGGTCTTCCAGAGAGCCGTATATATAAATATAATAATAATTACCGACGTTAAATAAGGTTGCTTTACTTTCTCTACTTTGCTTTAATAATAATAATAATAATATGATGAGTTTACAATAAGAGTTAAAAAGTTTCTATTTTAATACATATCATATATGATGACAATGATGAAAATAGTGATTGTGATGCTGATAAGGTCAATCATGGTAACAGTTTATTTTTAATGTTTCAGTTGATGCAAGCTCTTCCCATGCAGAATGTGACAGTGAACAGACGAGCGACCAAGTAGAAGCACCAGCATCAGAAGTAGCTAAAGAGGAGTTGAGGGAGGAAGAACCATTTTTGCTTGATGGAAGTGATTTAGAAGATGAGATAGAAGAACAAATATTGGCATCAGATGAGGAAGAGTATGAAACTATTAAGAGGAAGCGAGGGAGACCTGGTAGAAAGAAATCAGTTTCCAGTGCAAACCCTATAAAAACCTTTCCAGTGAGTAATTCCTACTGCTTGGCTGAACATGGAGAGCAGTGCTTCACCTCCATGAGACTCTTTTATTAACTGATGGAAAGCCATGCAGTATTATTATCCAAGTATACATAGACGAGTAAAAATATTGTGCGAGTAGGACTGGAGCCAGTAAAAATATCCAGTGATATTTTTACTCGTCTATTTTCGCATCACAAAAGGGTTGGATAATAAATAACTTATTTGACATTTTAGTGTGTAATAGGGGACTCGTAAAAATATCCAGCCGTACTACACACAAAAATGTCAAATAAGGTATATTATATCCACCACTACCATCATTATTGTTCTCAACACTACTATTACAACACTACCATTATATACAATACATAATAGAGAGATACTCTATTCACACATGCATACCAGTGACCTTTTTTGTCTTACAACATCAGCAAATGACATCATCTGGAACAATTACAGTCCGCAACATCACCAAAGAAGAACTGGCCAGGATGAGTCCAGATGACCGCAAAAAGCCTTATGTTTGTGAAAGTATGTTGTGTCCGATACATTGATAAGGACTAGCAATGAAACTAGTAGAGAATACGTCGGTGTAATAACAATCAACAAGTGTGTAGTTCTAATGAAACTTGAACACCATGTTAGAAAGCACTTGATGTTGTGGAGGTTAGTCCTTCATCGGTCCAGTTACTGGTACATTGCTGTAGCACTGGTATGGAAGAAAGGTCACAAGTTATACAAAGAATAAGGAGAAGACACACCATCGCACTGGCAATGATTAATTCACATTCCTTTACTTTTCCAATTTTCAGTTTGTGGAAGACGTTACAAGAATGGTCCAGGCCTAAAGTATCATTACACTCACTATAAATCATGAATTAGACAATTCTTCCCAAGAAGACTCTAATCCTTCTGCACCATCAACATCAACAACTGGGTTATTGGATGAATCTCCAAAGCCAGCTTCACCGGGACTGAAAGTAGTTCCCCAACCACGAAGGATGGATGGAACGGCTGCCACAACTGCAACACCAAACAGCTACTGTGACTTCTGTCTTGGTGATAGGTTTGAAAACAAGAAGACTGGACGACCAGAGGAGCTTCTTTCCTGTGCAGACTGCGGCAGATCAGGTGTGAACCATGTAAAGGCATTGAGAAATTACATTTGTATTGGAATGCATTCCATAAATAAATGTATTATTCTTAAAAATTATTAAGTAATAGATACAATATGAGCGGCGAACTGTATGGTATTTCCAATGGTGAGCCAAGGCAAGTCATTGTAAACACCATACAGTTCGGATGCGAATATTGTATCTGACTTATCGAATCCAATGATGTATAAGTGGATGTTTTACTGTAATTTGGATGATAGGAAACAGTTTGGCCGAGAAAATCCAAGTTAAAGTTGAATGCAAATGAGGATGATTCTGTATCCGATTTACAGATGTCTGCTACGCTTATGATTTCTATTGTATTTCCCTCATTAATTATTCATGAATTCGATAATATTAATTAATATTGTTACCAGTATTATTATTATTCCAAACTCTAACCTTACAAGGAGAGGAGACTTCTTACTAGTCATGGAACAATCATTATAATTTACTTTAATTATAATATATTTTTTATCAAAGTTTATATTTAGTATTAGGTGGACTACCTGTATACTAGCTAGCATGGAGATAAGTGTAGACTACCCACATTAAAGAAAGTATTACAGTCATTTGCAAAAATTCTGGCCGCCACGATATATCAATATATCAATATATCGGGTGCATTATGGGTAATTAAATAATACTATTTTGAGTTTCCTAACTTATTAAATGAAGCAAAATTTACAAACAACAAACGTATGACTAAAATAAACATTATACTAAATATTTCTACCAACTTTGCTAGCGTTAACCTGCTTCAAGGGGAATTTTCGATTATTTAATTACCCTTAGTTTAAATTTGACACGGTTTTCTTTGTTATTCATAGGGCTTTATCTCCGGTATTGACCGGTTGAACAATAGAATTGAATTGAATTGCTCATTATGAATTCACCGGGATGTATCCATATACAGCCCTGGGTTGTATATGAATACATCCCGGTGAATTCATAATGAGCACTGAAATGCTATTCTTCTTGCTATTCATATAGTATTCATGCTAAATAACAATCCAAAAAATACCAGAAAATGCCTCAGATTGCTTCGTGCGAAAACCTTGTCAAATTTAAACTAAGTCAGATAAATACCTCGAACGTTGGCAATAAGCCTATAAATCCCTCGGCCCTACGGCCCTCGGGATTTATATGGCTTATTGCCTCCGTTCTCGGTATTTATCTCTTACATAATGCACCCAATATATTGATATATCGTGGCGGCCAGAATTTTTGCAAATGACTGTATATTGTATAATATTATACTCTAATATTTTAGAAACCTACATGTATGCAAAGTACTGCAGAGCTACATGTAGGATGCATCATGCATCATGCATGGCACTCTTCAAATTCTTACCTGAGATAACTACCTTTATAAAATCCTGATAGCTCATCCTGTCCTTGTCCAGTTAATGTTTAACAATCTGTGTGATTTCCATGATTTGTATTTATATTTGTTTAATTACACAGGTCACCCTTCGTGCTTGCAATTTACATCAAGGCTGACTGATAATGTTAAGAAGTATCGCTGGCAGTGTATTGAATGCAAGTCTTGCAGCCTTTGCGGTACTTCTGATAATGATGTAAGTACTAACAGTATGTTTGAGCCTCTTCTTCATGTAACCCAGACATGACAGAGGCGTAGGCAGGGGGAGGTCACAGGGTGCCTGTGACCCCCCTTCCTCTGGGTCTACTCTTTAAATTTATCTGTTTGAGGAGGGGAGGGGAGTGGGGATTTGGTGGTGAACGATATGACTTTAATCAACTGTTTTATTTTTCAGGATCAACTATTGTTTTGTGATGACTGTGATAGAGGGTACCACATGTATTGCTTGAAACCTCCAATGGATCAACCCCCTGAAGGTATATATGTAGGATGTTATTTCCTTTCATTATAGGGACTTTAAGGTCCAAATTTGGTGTTCAAATGGATCCAACACAGGCCTTTACACTATAAGGCAGTGCATGGATGGACAATGTTGAACAATCATGAAATATTCTCACATTTTCTACACATTATTACAATATTGTCTCCACTCTTTAACATGTCAATAATACTTCCGAAGAAATAGAGTCGTTTTCAGGAGTGGGAAGTAGCTACGGTATGGTTTGTGCCGTACGTGACCGTGACCGCCCATCATCGCGCCATCATCGTGCCGTATCCAAGCATTCTGATTGGTTGAGCAATGATTTTAAGTACTGCACGCTGTGATTGGTTGAATACAATAATCCGTACCACTCATACTAAAACAACTCTCTAATTTCAACCAATGGTTGCTGTGATAAGTACTGTACTGAAGGAAAAAAAGCTAATTGTACTAGTAATAATAATGCGAAATTTTTATCTCTTTTTAAGGTCACTGGATGTGCAATTTTATTATGCAGAGCTAGTCTAAAAATAATTCAACCAATGGTTGCTGGCATAGAGTCTCAGGAGTGGGAAGACCCGGTACAAAAGCTACTTGTATGTAACGGTAAATTATAGCGCCATATCGTGCGGTATCTAGGCATTTTTCTGATTGGTAGAGAAACATAATTTATTATCTTGATGAAGTAATAGTGGTAAAATTAATTAATATTGTGTAGTGTAATATTATAATAATAGATTAATCATCACTTACTGTGAAAATCCTTGTATCGCGACCTTTTCGTTTTGTATAAACTTCAGCTGGATTTTGGATTTTTCTGTTCTGCTAATTTTTTTTTTTGCACTAATTAGTACTAAATACAATACAAAACAATAGAAATGTCACTATTTAGTACTTTAAATAATGATGTTTATGCTGAGTTAACTTTGTACTCAAGAAATGGACATAATATATATAGTGTGATTGTCGGAACAGAAAAACCCAAAATCCAACTGAAGTTTTCAAAACGAATGGTCGCGATACAAGGATTTTCGCTGTAAAGCTAGGAAATAATAACTGTAGAAACCAATACAAACAATAAATCTAATTTAATATTATTGTTTACATTGTCTGGTTTGCCCAAAGGTTCATGCAGTATACAAAATTATTGCAAAATATACAAAGCTGTGCAATAACCGTGATCACCCAATACTCCAGTTTCACGTTGTTTAGAGATGACCGCTGTCCTTGACAAAAGACGCATTTGTACAGGCTTAGCCTCTCTTCAGAAAACAGTCCGTGCAATTCAAAAATGTTTCTATTGTTTCTGATGTCAACATTTTTTCGTGTTCTTGTTGATATTTGTGAATAATTTACACTGACTCGAGGCTAACCCTGTACAAATGCGTCTGATGTTAATAAGTACAGCGGTTTTACAACGGGATCTGTGAACGCGAAAAGGGACTATTCATTCATTTCACATTCTATGAAATCTTAACCTAAGAAAACTGAGAATGCAATGAGAAGTGGCTGTTTTCTTAGGCTAATGAAATCTGTGTCACACTTCATTTCATCAAATTAATACTTCAATCCTTTTGCCTCTTGTGGTTATGTTTTGTCAACTGAATTGTTTTACATCTCATTTTTTTAATAAAAGAAACTACAGTATGCCCTGCAATCATGCAGGCTTGCAGGCAATATAATCATGCAGGCTTGCAGGCAATATAATCATGCAGGCAATATAATCATGCATACTTGCAGGCAATATAATCATGCAGGCAATATAATCATGAATGCTTGCAGGCAATATAATCATGCAGGCTTGAAGGCAATATAATCATGCATGCTTGCAGGCAATATAATCATGCATACTTGCAGGCAATATAATCATGCAGGCAATATAATCATGCATGCTAGCAGCCAATATAATCATGCATACTTGCAGGCAATATTATAATGAGGCTTATAACTCAAACAATGCGTACTGAAATCTGAAAGCAAAAAATGTCCTGTTTCTTCTTGTCTTGCAATTCCCATATCACAACAGTTTCAATCTGAGAACACAAATGATATGAATGCCATTACTACATGTACTTGCATTTTAAATACACTTTTCTTGAGCCTGCGCACAGGCAGCCCAACCAATACTAATATTCTTATAGAGGTACAGTTGAACCTCCGGTAAGTGACCACCCAAAATGTCAAGCTTTGTGGTTGCTTATGGGAGGTGGTTGTTTACGAGAATTCAAACCATAGGGGGTCTTAATTTTGCTTCATTACTATACAAGTTTACAACCACAGAGTTACCCAATGCGTCGATGCCCATCTAGAGCCATATACAGCACTAATAACTTTTTAAAATACTGCAGCCACAAAAATATTTTAACCTTCCAAAATGTCTATACTTGTTACTTTGAAATAAACAAAAACAACATACTTCACAAATGACCAAGCAAAGTCTACAAAACTGAGACATTGTGTTAATTAAACTGCAACAAAATCAAAAGTCAAACCGTGCATGTGCGACATTCACGAATACTGTACTTTGATTTATATACTATAGTTCCGTTAAACTGTTGACTGTTCTTGAGACTAGGAAATAAATTATACTACTATTACACTTAGGATTGATATGTCAAAGCATTCGTAAACATGTGGATTTTATTAAAAATTTTAATGCTTTGTCATCTGACTCCTGATATTTCCATCTGTACTCAAGAATGCGATGTTACACCGACAATAATTCAATTTCCGTTTGATTATCTGTCATTTGGTCACTTACGGGAGGTTAAAAACAAAGGACAATTTCAAACTTTCAGCTCTAAAAGTGGCCGCGGTCGCTTACAAGAGGTGGTCATAATGCACTTATAAGAGGTTCCAACTATAGTGATTTGACTTGAAATTTTTGGTATTTTGGAAAACTGGTCGCATAGGAGAGGTGGTCGCTTACGAGAGTGGTCGCAATGGGAGGTTCAACTGTATAAAAAAATTATTTTGATGGGCTTCCTGTGGCAGACTGTGTGATCACTTGTGTAACCAATCTCTATATCACACAGGGAGTCCAAATCATTTTATCTGGTTGCTGTACCACAGGAAGCCCAGTTGCACGTCATACCCAGCTTTTTCTTAGAAAGCCTCAGAAATTAGTTTGGCTGTATGTGCTTGTGTATCATTGTGTATCATTGTTATACTTACAGGTGGATAGGCAGACTTGACATCTAATTTTGTTGCATAAATATATGTTCCTCCAGCTTTCAAGGGGCACTTGAGACCACTATCCTTGCAGGCGTATGGGTTGGGTAAAGGAAATGGAACTTTAAACCCACCAACTTTGGCATGAACAACTGATGTTGCATTAATCACATTCTCATCTGCAGAAAAGGATTATATTTGAATACTGAGTTGGTCTATACACAAGGAAATACATACCCCACACAAGCCAATCATATTATGCGATGCTACTAAATGGGTGTTTATATTGCACCCATAATATAAATTGTGTTATCGTTGTGATTTACTTTGTGCTATTTGAAGGGCTCCATGCAAGAACAGTGTAAGTTTGTGATCTAAATCTCCTTGGAAATTCAAAGAGCTCAAGCAATTAAAAGTTAGCTATTCATGAGAGATTAATTGATTTTGTTGTCTCTCTGTACATGTGGCTTGATTCAGTTCTAAATTAATTGAGCTCTTCTACATACTTACTTAGTTTAAAATGTGCCTTCATAATTACGGTGGTTCCACGCTTCAGTTGACAAGGCTGTTTTGGACATGGGATGATCTCCAGTTCATTCAAATTTCCATATACCTTTATACCTTCTACAAAATGGAAATAAGAATATATTAGCTAGCACCCATGCATGTCCTTAATTCACCTGAAAGTGATATATCTACCAGCAGGGGACAGATAGCATAACCTCATTGTCATACACACAGCTCCCTGGACAAGGGGAACAAACTGTGTGGTTCGTCCCCAGGGGGGGTACTCAGGGGTATCAGTGACGGGGAGGTGCGAATGAGGCCAAAGAACGGCCCAGAACAAAAAGTCCACCAGAAAATTGCTAACCCCAAAAAAGTCCCAAGCCGCAAATTTCAAACCCAAAAAAGGTCTTCGCACCTCTCCGTCACTGATACCCCTGAGTACCCCCCCTGGGGGTTCGTCCACACAATGTAATTCAAATAAAATTGTAAACTAGCTGAAGCAATGTCACAGTTCATACAGTGCCAAGCTGCAGGCGAGGATCTGCTAGATCCAAGACCTATAATGGCCACAAATATGTAACTTTATTTGTTACTATAATTTGAATGATATGAAGCGTTTAGCCGAGAAAACCAAAGTAATCTATGCAAATTAGGATGATTCTGTTACTGATTTACATGCAGATCTCTATGATTTCTATTTCTATTGTCTTCGAAAAGCCACAGTACTTCCTCATAATTATAATTAATTTGATAAATATATATATTTACAATAACAGCGAGTAATCGAACAGTCTGATTGGCTCTCAGTCATTGTCAATAAGGGTACAGACACATAGCATTCTGTACCCGAATCACTCGTGCACGGAGCCAGTGCGTGGTTCCTTTGCAGTTAGCTATAGCACCTATAAACAGCCTCGCAGCACTTACTTGCAACTTGCAACGACTAATATATATAGTTAGTAGAAACCAACTAGCATACGTTAGCAAAAAGAATTGTATGCCGCAAGGTTGCGGCACACCAATCAGTGTGCCACAGAGAAGCCCAATTAACTTGTGTGCCACAGACTGTTTGGCACACATATATACGGCATACAGTGCCAATGTGTGCCACAGTTTGGCACGGATGTGGCACTGTGTGCCACAGCCCCAGGGGGGGTACTCAGGGGTATCAGTGACGGGGAGGTGCGAATGAGGCCAAACTTTTTAACCCAAAAAAGTTACGCAAAAACAAGGCCCAAAAAAAGTCCAACGACCCAAAATCGTAACCCCCAAAAAGTCCAATTTTTCTCCGCATAAAATAGAGAATGGTAGGATATCATTTTTATCAACCCCCAAAAAAGTCCTTGCCAAAATCTTTATATCAAAAAAAGGCCACCAGAAAATTGATAACCCAAAAAAAGTCCCAAGCCACGAATTTCAAACCCCAAAAAGGTCTTCGCACTGATAACCCTGAGTACCCCCCCTGGGGCCACAGCATGGCAGTCTTTTGGCACACAGTGCCAATGAGTGCCACATATGATACAAGTCTTTGGCACTGTGTACATGACAACTGTTAATTAATTGACAAATTTTCAAACAGTATCATTATAGCTATAATCATGCATACAATACTTAAATAAACATTGCAGAAAATTAAGATGTTATTTTAGTTTTTACCATGTCTGAAAAACAATATTATTATGTGAAATAAACATTCATGAAATTAACTAAACATATTTTCACTTCTTTGGATTAATAAAATAATATGTAATTACTTTACCATTGCTTAATTTAAGCTTCATACTTATGGGTGTCTGTTATAAAGGGGTCTTTTTAATAGAAAATGTATCACCTTTCCGCCGGGTCACCTTTTAAACTGTCCGTTATACCGGGGACTGTCCGTTAGGCGGGGTTCCACTGTATAGCTATTTCAATTTCAACATGCCAATTAAGACACATGCATGCAGTTTGAATCGAATTTGATGAAATATTTCTGGCATGCTATTGGTACCATAATGCAGTTCGGTCTTGCAACGACATATAACATTAACAAGTATTATCATCATTATTATCATTTTTCATTGTTATTAATTATTATCTATTTTTTATTGTAAAGCGCTATTGGATAAACTAGAAATAGCACTATATAATTGATGATGATGATGATGAAAGTTATTATTATTATTATGATGATGATGATGATGATGATGATGATGATTATAACATATTGTCTATGGTCTGATGTCCTCGACAACCTTTTTTGAAATAGCTAGGTGTGTAATAGTGTATAGCTAATTGCATAATCGTTGTCGGGTTGAAGATCATGAAAGCTATGACCAAAAGGAATTCTGGGAAATAAAAACTCTCAAATAACACTGTCAAATGATCGACCTTTTTATCCAGACTTTTCAAAACTACGAGAACATTGAATATATATGTTTGTAATATGGCTCATGAACTGATTTCCCATCCATCCTTGCGGTCTCATGCAGCTTCTATGATTTATGATTTCAACCCGACAACGATTAATTGTGAGCTGTGCCACAGCATTCTCAAAAGTCTCGGTGGGTCCAGCTGGGTTATAATTACTCGGGCCCTTCCGAAGGAAGCCCGAGTTATAAAATGCGTTTTTCGGTAGTAGTCGTAGTTTTTGTTCGGCTAAAGAATGACGAAAGTATGCGACGTATTTAATCGTATTGAGTTTCAAGATTACTCAGTAGATAAGAAAAAAACAAACGACACACAGGACTCAAGTAGATTTGAATCTTAGTTTTGAAAGCAGCTGTAGATCTTCAAGCTATTAAAGGTCAGGATTCTAGTTCATCGTTCAATGACTAGAAGTGGTAGAAGGACTAGAAGCTCGCTTAAAATATATTTAACAAAAACAAACGTGAGGGCGTTATCAGAACCATCTGACCTATGCAACCTCAAGACATATCATGTACCTACTCACCCGACACATAGTCTCCCTCGTCACTCAACTGTCACTGATTGTCATGACGTCAGAGAAATGATATTGTATTGAAGAAGATGTCCTTGTTTTATTCGACATTCGAACCGTAACTCGAACCCGAACTCGAACTTGATTCCAAACTCGACGTTTCGGGATCTGAAGCTAGAGAGCGGGCCTTTACACGAACTCATCAAAATCAAATCAATTGAACTCAAAGTCAAAAGGTAATCAAATGAACTCAAAGTCAAAGGCAAATCAAATGAACTCGACACATACATGTATATACATAGTCGATCTCCCTCGTCACGCAACTGTCAGTCATTGTCAGGTCTCTCCTCACGCAACTGACATTGTCCTTGTCATAAGCCCGAGTGTACGCTCATTGAGCGTCTTGTTGAGAATAATCTACAGAGATGGTGTGTGTCAGGTAAATAGATTTACATAGATCGTATTTGACTGTGAATATTTACTGTACTTTCTTATAAGCTTATGTACCTTTTGTGCAATCGGTAAAGTGATTATTACGACGAACAGTGACTAAAACAGCTAAAATCATATACCTAGATAACTGAGACAATGTTGGAAGTCTGGAAATTTCCATTTCTTACTCGACACTAAACTAAATGTGAGTGTGACTCAGAATCTGTCATGACAATTTGTAATAAGCTTACTGACCGTGACAGAAACATACGTACGACAATGTAAGCTTACATGTAAACTTATATGACTCACCACATTTTGAGAACTGCACGACTTCACTTGTAGCAAGATTCAACACGGAGAAAAAGCATACGAAGAGCAAAACCTTGGCCATATTTTGCATATCAAACTTCCGCAATGTGAAAGAGTGAAACATGTGTGTGGTATAATTGCGATTCGTTTAAAAGATATTTGATTGGTTATAGGGCTTACACGTGCTTACCACGTGAGATCGTATGATTAGTATGCAGGCACATGCCACTAAATTTCTTTCCTAGAAATTATACAGGGCCGTACATAACCCAAAATTCAAGGGGGACGGGGGTAGGCAGTAAAATAACTAAAAATAGTACAGTTCTCAGTACTTTTTGGTGGGGCACTTTATAGTTAGCAAGGCGAAAAAGATAGTACTGCGATGTTTGCTAAAGGTCACAAAGAAGTCATATTATTATTGCACTCTGTTCTTCTCTGTTCGTGTTTACGAAGTCATGACTGATCGAAATGAAACAGCATTTGTTCAGTTGAACACTACCATACCACACCTTATATGGCGAACCGGCTGAAAACAATCTCTAATTACTCGGGCTTCCTGTCCCACACAAAATAGACTCAAAAGGATTGAGAAGAGACTGAGGGAAGAGACTGAGGGAAGAGACTGAGGGAAGAGACTGAGGGAAGAGACTGAGGGAAGAGACTGAGGGAAGAGACTGAGGGAAGAGACTGAGGGAAGAGACTGAGGGAAGAGACTGAGGGAAGAGACTGAGGGAAGAGACTGAGGGAAGAGACTGAGGGAAGAGACTGAGGGAAGAGACTGAGGGAAGAGACTGAGGGAAGAGACTGAGGGAAGAGACTGAGGGAAGGGAAGGGAAGAGACTGAGGGAAGGGGGAAGGGAAGGGAAGGAAGGGAAGGGAAGGGAAGGGAAGGGAAGGGAAGGGAAGGGAAGGGAAGGGAAGGGAAGGGAAGGAAGGGAAGGGAAGGGAAGGGAAGGGAAGGGAAGGGAAGGGAAGGGAAGGGAAGGGAAGGGAAGGGAAGGGAAGGGAAGGGAAGGGAAGGGAAGGGAAGGGAAGGGAAGGGAAGGGAAGGGAAGAATATCAATTCCATTCCTTTAGATATTTATATTTTATTGATCGAGTTTTAGAGATATTCTTACATATTCTTCAATAATGTTTGACACGACAATTCCGGTATAAAAAATTAATTCTGACACAAAACATTCGGCGATTCTCAACTGACAATCTTAGCTGAAATTTCAAAGCAATAGACATCCTGACCCTTAGTGTCTTGCAGTTCCCATTTGACAACGACGCTTATCTGAAAGAGAAGAATTCAAGAGAAAAAACGGTGAATGAATAAACGATGGCTGGAAAAACCCAATTTCCAAAAGCCTTCAGTAATATATAAACATTAAACATAACGTTATACACGATGGATAAACGAAGCAGCCTTAGCTCACAAATTAAGCCGGTAGTGCACACGCTTCGTCGAGGCCGACCCCCTCTCCCCACACCTGCCCTTCCCTAGCTTCCCCCATATGGGATGTTACCTAGCTAAAACGTACAGCTGTTATGAAAAGTACTTACAGCTGGATACATAGATTTGATGTCCAAGTCCGCAGAATACGTGTACGTTTCACCAGCTACCATTGGACACTTTATTCCACTATCCTTGCAAGCTTGTGGGTTGGGTAGAGGGAATGGCACCCAGAACCCCATGACTTTACCATGTACTGAAGACTCGCCATCAGTTACATTCTCATCTATGCAACAAGGGAAGAAGAGTCAAATTCAGTTGCAAATTACTACAACAATTACGTCAAGACATCGTTGAATAGTAAAATACAAGAAACTGCGACCTCGTTTTGAAGCAACTGATAAAACTCGTGAGAACCTTCTGTACCCCCCCCCCCCCCCCCCCCCCCCCCTGTACGTACCGCCCTGCATGCACCTCCCTGGCGCCATCCCTTCGTATAGGGGATAGATCATTATTATAATCACGCGACATCTAGACTGAAATGCTTACGTGGTATAAAAGTTGCTTTGACGTTAACTTTGGTTCCCCTCTTCAACTGACATGGTTGCTCTGGGCATGGTGTGATCTCGAGTTTCATCAATTCTCCAAAACCTTTTCCGCTACCTGAATCAACAAAGAGAGAAATAGTAAAATCAAAAAACTGGTCAGTGTTAACCCGGCCTTGCTACGGACTCTGTAGCTTTCATCGAAGCAGCATTTTAGGCGTCCCAAGCGCATTCGTTAAATTAACGGATGCAAAGGAAGCTAAAGGAGTCCAATTGCACTGCAAAGTTACGTGGCTGCCCCTTCCCTCCCCCCTAAACCGCTATATACTCAGAAAGTACATTAAGAGCGCGGCGCGAGAAAGAAAGCTACATGCAGAGGCGAAAATTAATGTAACTCATAATGGACTTGTATAGCATATCTTTTTTTATTTTTTTATTTATTTACAAAACGTCCACCTTACAAAATAACAGGAGAAAAAAATAAAATAATTGAATAATCCATCAATCTAGGCATGAAAATATACCCGGCTTGCAACATGTAAACATATGATCCCGGAAACAATGCTGAAACTGATTTGCGTGACGGAACTAATCACGGATGCGAGGGAGACTAATATAACGTGGGGGCGGATCTCTCCTGGACTTTACTTCTAGCTACAGTCCGGCTACAAGGCTCGTACTAATATTTTAAAAATATCTGTGTATTTATACCGGCTTGTGCGATCATGAAGAACTCTTAGCGATAGGTCTGAACTAGCCTGCGAATACAGCCGCTTTTTTTCGCTCGCCACCCCTGTGTATTCGCAGGCTAGGTCTGAACAGGCCCCTATGGATGTGACAGACCCATTGAAATCATTATAGAAACCTTCTATTTCGGTACTGCAAATTCATAACGCATATTAGAGCACGGACGTGCCGTGCCGTGTACCGTGGTTCTTCACAGTCATAACTGATGAATTATAAAGAATTCAGCATGTAGTTTGTATCCAATTAATCTCAGTGACCTTTTGTGCATCAACATGATATGTTTAGAAATGTATCGGATGTTGTAACTTTCTAAGCCTATTTACTTCTACTTGGATTCGGGATAGGAGCATTGGTTGTTCCAAATTTATAAAATATAAACTGAACTGCATGAGAATTTATAGGGTAATTTGTCGCTTGGTAATAGTTAGTAATGTAGTTCGTAAGGTTTCAATCAAGCGTATAAATCTGAACTGAGAATGTTTAGCACTGATTGTTTTTAAAAACTTACTGCAATCGGAGAACTTGACAACCTCGCTTGTAGCAAGATTCAGTACGGATAGCAAGCACACGAAGAGCAAAACGTTGGCCATTTTGTAGAAGTTTGTAAGTGATGCTTTTACTCTGTTGAGCCGCTAAAGGAAAGAGACAGCTCGTTTATAAGTGGTGGTTCATATCAAAAGAATTCGTGACAAAGACATCTGATTGGCTACTCAGCTCGATGAGTGATATCACGTGATGTCGTACGAGTGGCAAATATTAAGTGGCAAACAGCAGGCGTTTGTAATCACTTTTGTGAAAACAGCCTTATGACTGAATAAACACGATTTTGGTTGCAGGGTACCCCCGGGGGTAGAGGGGCGGGGATGATCGTCGGTAAAAAAAACTCTGAAGGAGACCAAGCTTTACTAGTAGATTACATATGGTGACGGATTTGGGATACCAGTTGTATACGTTTCCGAAAGTCAGGCCTGACACCCTGACAGTCATACAGCGGTTGGGATCTGGGGACTAGTACCTATATTTTGTGTGTAGACTGATTCAACACTGATTCATGTATACTATAGAGTCGTGGTCTGTTCGCTCTTTGTCGATTCTGATTTTCACTAGGTGACGTGAGCGACAACCAGGGCAAAGGAGCGTTTAAATAGCAGCGACTTTGACCCAATGATGTTTTCAACGTACTCTGAAACGAAGACTGCGTGATGTATAGGGGCTGTCACAGTGTCAGCACGATACTCTTTTGAACGTGAACGTGCTAATTTACAAATAATAACAATAATAATAAATAAATGTATATGTACATGATTTGGTACACGTGTACAAATAAAACGTTGCACAATAATGTAACCCTTATGCGTTGTCCTTTGCGTTGTGCAATCATTTGCGTTGGGCCTTCTAGATATGGCGTCTCGATCTGGACCGGGCAAAAAAAAATTGAGAATTGACACAAGTGCGCTTCGCGAAAAAGCAAGCGATTCTCTTTCTGAAGAGAAATCGCTACGTGTAAAAATTAAGGAAATTTCCTGTCTAAATGTGAAGTCCACAGCTGACAACAGTTCGGTAGAAGTGTTTCTAGTTTGCCGGTTCGGGCTTAGAAAAGTTGTTGAGGCAGCCTCAATCGTATCATCTGTTCAGTTTTTGCCAAAGAACGTGGCAATTGCGAAAGTAGCGCAGATTCTTGGAAGCACCACAGAAGAGGCAAATAATCTTATTAATTTGCTTGAGAAAATGGAGGTTAACATTGGTCGCGATGATGTTGGATCGCGTGTCTTAACACCGCCAACTTCAATTTGCCTCGACTGTCAACAACAGTTGGTTGCGCACCACGATCCAACAGAAGTGAGGGTGTTTACCCTCAAAGGTTATGTGAAAGGAGAGAAATGGTCTCTGCGGTGCAATGCTTGTCAAAATACCTACAGTTACAACAAGTACGGTAGCCGCAATGGTTGGAAGCTTTATCCAAATGAAAGAAATCTTGTGGAGTCATCAGATTGTTGTTTTCTGGAGCGAGAGGTGTTCAACTGGATGACTTCGTTGAGGTAAAATATGTCAAGTCCATTATATAAAGTAGTTTGCCTACGAAGAAGTGAATTGTTTATGCAATTTATAACCAGAATATTTCAATATAATTTTATTGCTTATTAAAAAGTTGAAATGGTATTATATAGTTGAAATTTTTATTAAAAGTCATAATTAAAATACTGAATCCTTATTTACAAAACTGAAATTTGACTGCATTTATTTTAAGTAACCATGCTTGGACATCGTTCAGTGCCTTTGCCGAGTGCTACAATGAAGCGTACAATCCATCCAAAGGTGAGCTTAAAAATATATATTTTTTTATCCATGTACCCCTCCCCCCTCCCCCCTTGGTAAGTTGCGCCCAAACTCTAACTTTAGTTGATCATTTGTTTTCTTTGTTAGTTTTTTTCTTGTGTCTTTCCATCGGTTCTAATGTTTACGGAACTCATTTTTTGCTATTTTTGTCCACACTTGTTTTAAAATGTTTTTTCAGTTTTAGATGTACAGTAATTATACCGGTATTCTTCACCCCACCAGATTTAACAGAGAAAGAGGTAGCAGGAGGCTTTTGGAATGGGGAGGTGGAGCAGGAGTGTAGAGACCTGCGCGTGCTTGACTTTTTTGGACTGATGAAGGTGGATAGTGACCGCGAAAAGGTTATGGAAAAGATAGAGTCCATCAGGTGTGTTGTATTTATATATTATTATGTATTATAATTATTTACAAACTGGGAGGTCTGAGAAACTGTATAGCAAAATTGTGTGCTGAGGTTTTGAAAATGCTGACTTAAGTTTTAATAATAATATTATAATATTGTTAGGTGCAATACAGTATACCCCCATCCTCCAGAAGATTGTGTTGCAGACTGTAAAAAGAGAGGTAATTTAACTTTATTTATGTAATTGGTAAATGAGATATTGAAATGAAGAAAAAAAAGATGATAATTATTATATTCTTTGCTTGAAAACAGGATGTGGAAGAGTTTGGGTCACTGATGGTATATGGAAACTGACATTTCCCCATTGTATGATGCAAAAGAAGGTAATATGATTGCCAGTGATGTATTAAAAGAGATTCCAAGACAGGCATGCTACTGTTTTACTTAATTAGTACAAACCACTAGGTTTCAGACTCATACGAAAAGAACTCTAACCCATAGTATAAGGTCCGTACAGTAAATAAGTTTGATTTATTGTACGTACATGATCTTGAATATAATCATTTTTGAAGTAAAATTGTCAAAATAATAATAATCTTTATTTCACGAGGGTGGAATACATATTACAGCTTATAAGCTGAAAAACTTATGGCCCTCCTAATCTAATATATATATAATCTTAACAATATAAATATTTAATCTATATCCTTATAATCTGTGACAGATAATCTGTGACAGTCAAATTATTATACAAATAATAATTGTACATGTACATGAACTAGACTTCTTAAATTGAATTGACATGATTATTGTGTGTTGTCACTTTAGAATTATATAGAGAACATGCCTCTTCTGAACTATCCAGATGTTTGTACTTCGCCAAGTTGCTATGGTAAAGCATTTTGCAAAGAACACTGCGAAGTAGTAGAACAAGCTGGATATCCATCGGACATCCATGGTTTCTTGAGAGCATGCAGAACAAAAGGACAAGAAACAGGTAATTAAAATATAACTCCTTCATTGATTTTGCTGATTTATTTACAGCAAGTGTATTTATTTATAATAATGGTTAATTTCAAATTTTGACACTAGTACTTGAATTTAAACATTTAGATAAAAGTGATGAAAGTCAATCAGCAGATAACGAAGTCACGGAATATTCAAAGGGACTTTCTGATTCAGTCGACAAAGTTGTTGGTGAGATAACATCTCCTGATGTAGGCGAGACTGTTTTTAAATCTCAAGGTATGGGTCTGCAAATTGTTCTTTCAATAAAATTATTGATGTTTCTATGGAATTTTTACAACATTCCTGGCTCTGAAATGATCCGTGACCCCGAATTACTACCGGTATATTCAATTTAGTGAATATTAAAATATTATTGGTAAGTTAATGATGATCAATTTTATGCTCATACTTTGAATTCATTTTCAAAATAAATTATATTCTCAGCTATCTATCTCGGTTAACCTAGCGTTATTATAGATAGCTTGTACCTAACTGAATCCAGTTATATTAGTTAACCCGCAAAACATAACTTTTCTTCATTTATTAACTTAACTTATAAACTAAATTGTATGTAAACTACTGGTACTAATATAAAGTCTATGTCTATGTCTATGTCTATGTCATTTGCTGGGAAAAAAAGCATGAAATTGAACTAACAATTAACTGCCAAAATTAATTTATCAAATTTTGTATATAACAACAGTACATATTAATTATTTTCAGGCATGGAAAAATTTGAATTTTCAAATAAAGTCACTGATATTTTAGAAAACTGTCTTGAGGACAATCCTACGGTGTGCCGCAAGAATCTGGGTGACCAAAAGCGCATGCGCCATTGGTCACGTGGACATCAATTTATTATACGTGCAGGTGGACACATTGATACCTTTCAGCCTCTTTACAAGTGAGTTAATAATGAATGTTGAATTAATAATTATTGTTTACATGTCTATCATAATGTCATATTCATTACATTGCTATTCCCATATAGCTAATTGCATAATCGTTGTCGGGTTGAAAATCATGAAAGCTATGACCAAAAGGAATTAAGGGAAATTAAAACTCTCAAACAACACCATCAAATCATTGACCTTTTTATACAGACTTGTAGAATCTTAGTTTTAAAAATAGCTCATATACCTTCAAAACTATGAGAAAATTGAATACCGGTATATCTGTATGTGATGCGAGTCATGAACTGATTTCCCATCCATCCTTGCGGTGTCAGCTTCTATGATTTATGATTTTCAACCTGACAACGATTATGCAATTAGCTATATAAACATGTATATCACTGATTGTGTGTATAGGTCAGAGTCCCCCTCTCAAGTCTTTCTAATTGTGATAACATGGCTGTATAATGTGCTAAAGGATATGCCAGTCACCCTTTGGGGAAATGTCATTTTGGTATACGACAACATGTGCCATTTGGATGGCCTCAGGGCTGCAAGAAGAAGACTTCCCTTCCCCAACCCTTGGGATACTATGTGGCAGGTGATTGGGAAAGTTCTGGACAGATTTCATTATGGAAATCACACAGATGCAGCTTGTCGAGAAAAATACAATCCAGATAATTATCTTTTGGAGGATGATAACTCTGAAGTTGCAGAGCAGACGTTTGTATGGGCAGGTAGATTTAAAAAGATTGCCTGTGCTATGCCAAAAGTTCACCACCTCTTTTACTTGCACCGTATGGTAAAACGGCGAAATGACTATACTGCTCGCTGTTACAAGTCTGGCCGGAAACCACTTTTGCCTAAAGTAAAGAAAGGCAGCAAATCTTACTGAAACAATGCATTTTAAGTTGAACTCAAACATGAATGAATGAATGAACTTTATTTAGACACAGAATCAAAATCACTAAAATGAAAATTAATTACAAAGTACTCTCCCTTTGAGCGGTGTAAAAAGATAATGTTATTAGAGGTATTGAATGGTCAAGGCGAGACTTTGTGTTGGAGTTGGACTCGACACTCGATTCTCCAATCTTACTATAACATCAAAAATCATCACCTAAAGGTATCTCAATCGTGTTGAAAATCCACACAATTCAAAGGATAAGGTTTGTTAACACTCACATGAACATTAACATATATGACATTTTTAAAATGTACCTCAAAAAAGCAATTTTGTAGTCCAAAAGTCATGCAACTAGCATCACATTCACATCATGCAAAGATGGTGGTTTATGATGACGTCAATTCGAAATTTCAGCCAATCACAGTGTGCGTAAATATGTAATATATTTTTGAATCTGTAATCAACTCTTGCAGTTTTGATTGGTTCGATTTTGACAAGCAACCATTGCTGCTTGGTTTCACTTCAGATGCCAAACAGTTCAAAATCAAAGTTTTCAAGTCTGAAAGAAACTCAGATAATTTAAAATTATCAGTGGGGAAAGCTTGTGCATTTCATTTTGACTGTCAACGCCCGAAAAATACTTTATAGTAAAATGGCTAAGCACGTACATGAGTACATCGATAGACGATCTAGGTCTAGGACCATCTATTTTACTTGAATGAAAGAACAAATGCGTGGACTTTGTCTTTGGTATGTAGAAGTGTGATGCAACTGAAGATTTGGCTTGCTATGAACTGTGGTTGTGATTTACGATAGTCAGCTCGGTAAGTTTATAAATATGTACTCTTATTCCCGGGTCTTATTAAAAAACTGAAAACATGTCAGTTTTCCATCATACGATCAGATGGACAACGCGTACGATGGACTGATTGCGTTCTATATGCGACTAACCGAGAAATTAATAGATTATAAAATATCTATGGCCATGCAATACAACATTAAGCTTAAGTTATATAATATTATACATGATAAACACACTGATCACGACTTTTAATTGCCCTATACCATTATGACGTAACGGCTTATTTATGAGGGGAACAGAATCGCAGAATCGTGAAGAAAAAATAATAGAAATTTGAACTAAGCTTAAATCTGCTCTGCTGAGGTTCGTTTGATTTCAAATTGGCCAGTTTCCAGATATTATGTCCATCGATGCTTTTATCACAATATTTACTGTGTTTGGTGACTTTTATCCTTTGTCCAAGTGGTAGGGGTGATCGGTGGTCCTTAATTTAGGGTCGAAAATATTTCCTGTGTATACCTTTTAGGTTTATGCATACCTTTTGAGGTTGTTTTCAAAACCGACTGCCGATCACCTACCACTTGGACAAAGGGAGTACCTTTACATGATCTGAAATGGGCAATTTGCATACAAGCTAAAGAGGTCTATTGGATTTCATTTTTATGGAACTTTATATCATGCAAGTAATATTAAATGATAAGATAACAGATACGATAAAGTTCATACACCTCTTTTCAAAAACGTTGCTCATTTACAAAATACAAAATTAGCAAAAAAGGAATTAATTAGAGAAACAAAAGAAATGCACTCAAGCTGAACTCTAGCTGGCTTATTGTTTCTCTAATGAATTACTTTTTACTATTTTGTAAATGGACAACGTTTTTGAAAACAGGTGTTATGTATATTAAATATCGATGAAGTATCATCAATATTTCTCTTCGAAAAATTGATATTATATCTTCACATGCATGTGGAAATATCATATCGTAAAGTAAAAATTATTTTAAAACAAACAAAATGTTTCATCAATAATTAAGCTTATATATTTTAAAAACAGATTACATATTACAGAATATTAAGCCAGGAGCCCATTAGTAGGATCTAATATAGGTATGTGTCACCCTGCTCTGATTGGTCGAGGTGTTTTTTTCGCACAAACTACTGATCTAAAAATAGATTTATCATCTAATACACTGTGACACATATATACCCTACTAATGGGCTCCTGATTAAGCTTAATATATCTAGTTACGAATGAGCGCAGCAAACAAGTGAGAGATATTCAACACAAGATTTTACTTCTACAAAGTTTTTTTTATTCAATCATTAAATTACTATAAAATGTAAGACTTACATAATTAACATGAATGTGCATTGGATAGTTAATTACACTTTAATGATCTACTACATATGTACAACTATATGTACATGTATATATAATTATGTAACTTTGTAGTCAAATTAAAAGTTCATACTTAACTCTAGCAATGAACATTTAAGTATTTTTTTAAACAAATATATTAAATATTTTCAGAAACCTTAGATATAGGACCTACATCTGACACCTTTAACAAATAAAGTAGAAAACTATTTCAGAGAAATTCTACTATTTCAACTTAAGATCTCCATTTTCAAAGTCTTGGTAGAAATCACGAAGGCAGTCAGTTGTGATTTCTCTGCATCCCTCATATCTAATTTGAATGTTGTTCTTTTCAGAATCAAATGCTATAACATTTCCTTTAAATAATTTTCTTTTCCCTCTTACAATATAAACATGTGTAATTGCTCTTCCAACAAGTTCTTTTCCCCACTTGACTTTATCATCATTTTCAACATCTAATGAAAAAGAAGCATACATCTAGTTAGCATACAAAACAATATGGTACTCTTTGGGCATACTAGAGTCATTTTCATACGAGTGGAAAACCTATGGCACAGAGTTACACGGTTTACAGTATGGAATCAAAGACATTGTATTCAACCAATTTCAGTGAACAACCAATCAAAATGCTCAGATACGGCATGGTGATGGCACGTTACCGTACGGCAATAACTTTACCGTAGCTACTTCCTACTCGTACAAAAACAACTCTAGTACATGTGTAAATATTTTTATCTTTACCCTGCTTTGATACTTTTTTAACTATACAGTTGTAACTAATTACCTTTTCTTTCCACCTTTTTCTTCTTATTAGGTGGTCCGGCATCTTTAATACAACTACTTAGTCTTTTCTGTTCTCTTGCCACTGTTTTTGTCACATTGACATGGTGACAGGATGGCTCCGTAGTCAATTGGAAAAGCACATTTTCTGAAGCTATAAACAACATATTACCATTCAGTTAATCGATCACTGACAGCTAATTCTCTATGAATTATATATTCATCAAAAAACAAAAACAATGTTCAACTTATGCATGTGTGCTTTCAACAGTGTATAGTTACAGTATCAATTAAAATGTACATTCTTCAAAGAATCCACTTTCATTCAAATTGTAGTGAACCCGATGGATTGGTGTACTAAATGTAATGAAAGGCAGTTCATCAATCACAGGTTGTCACGCTAGGCAGTTCGTTTTCACCTGTTGTCACGCTGGGTAGTTCTTCCATCACAGTTGTCACGCTGGGTAGTTCGTTTTCACCTGTTGTCACGCTGGGTAGTTCTTCCATCACAGTTGTCACGCTGGGTAGTTCTTCCATCACAGTTGTCACGCTGGGTAGTTCGTTTTCACCTGTTGTCACGCTAGGCAGTTCTTCGATCACAGTTGTCACACTGGGTAGTTCTTCTATCACAGTTGTCACACTAGGCAGTTCTTCGATCACAGTTGTCACGCAGGGTAGTTCGTTTTCACCTGTAGTCACGCTGGGTAGTTCTTCCATCACAGTTGTCACGCTGGGTAGTTCGTTTTCACCTGTTGTCACACTGGGTAGTTCGTTTTCACCTGTTGTCACACTGGGTAGTTCGTTTTCACCTGTAGTCACGCTGGGTAGTTCTTCCATCACAGTTGTCACGCTGGGTAGTTCTTCCATCACAGTTGTCACGCTGGGTAGTTCGTTTTCACCTGTTGTCACACTGGGTAGTTCGTTTTCACCTGTTGTCACGCTGGGTAGTTCTTCTATCACAGATGTCACGCTAGGCAGTTCTTCGATCACAGTTGTCACACTGGGTAGTTCGTTTTCACCTGTTGTCACGCTGGGTAGTTCGTTTTCACCTGTTGTCACGTTGCAATTGGGTAGTTCTTCGATCACAGTTGTCACGCTAGGCAGTTCGTTTTCACCTGTTGTCTCACTACATGGCTCTTCTCCACAAGCTGAAGTAACAAGCAATAATATTATTGATCACTGGTTAATTTGCATGTCGGTTCCATTGATTTATGCACTTCCCTTGTTTAATCAGCTTATTGATAGTCTTACCTCAGCCCAGTGAATCTCATTTGTATATTTTTCAAAAATCAATAAGATATTTAGAAAAACTGATTTGCAAAGTTTGTTTATAAATTGTTGCTAAAGTAACACCGATTCAGGTGAAATGGACATTGTTTGAAAATTTCCTCCAAGCTGGTATAAAAATCAGATTCAAACATTGCTTGACTGAGGTATACTGAATAGATGCTGATATAATTCTCCCAACTTTTTAGGTATTGTAGATATAATTCTATAGCTACATTGTATATACTGTAAGCATACCTTTGTCTAATTTTTGAAGAAGATCTTCTTGTAGAACGGAACGCCGGATGTATATGCACACCTTTTGCTCTTTGTCCTTTCTGGACGTCATGTGTTGGCTCTCCAACAGTACTAGTCCCTTCTTGTTAAACCATTGCGATGTGTTGTTGGTAGCACCTAAGCAATTCTGCCTAATAGTTTTCCTTAACAGATTTTCTGGGGGGTGAGGAATGCCATTCTTTTCAAGAACCACGAGGCATTCTTTGAGGCGGAGGGCAATGGCTGGCACACTTTCTTTTTTGTCCCTCCATGAGGATTTTGAAATCAGAATGGTCTTAACCTAAAAAATGATTACAACATGGTATTTCTAATATAATCGAATATAAACTTTTTTCAGTGTCAAATCTGATAGCAGTTATAGACCACTAATTGGGGACACTAATTAACCTAAATGTATAAATATTAAGATCAATATTAACTCATTAACATAACATATAAATTTTAAAATGATATAAATATAATATATCAACAGTTCTAATAGCAACATATATTAATTGTGTACACCATAAGCAACAACTTAACACTTCATAAGCTTGAATAAATGACAAGCTTATACTATTTTTTACAACATGCCACTGTGTATTCCAATGCATGGAATGTACATGTCATACATGTACCTTAACAGAAGGCCAACCATTGATAGCTGTAACAAGTTCATCAAGAAAGGCAAGGTGATGATGTGCTGTGTCATCTTCATCATCTTCCAGTTGGAATGGCTTTATTCCAAATTGGTATACCACGTTCCTAAAATACTGTCGCAGTGCTCCTTTTTCATTGGCAAATCCAGCAGCATCAAGTACCTTAAGTAATGAAAATGAACTATTAGCTACACCATTTATATTCTTGCTTCAATCTACTTAAAATGGTAATATCGTCATTGAGTGCTTTCATATATTAGCTCAATTTAGTTAAAATTATTATGACTTTGAAACGTTGAAGGGCATGATCAATTAAATTGATGTTAAATATTTACCTTTTCTGCTGCAAATAATGACAGGCTGTATACATTCAAGAGTCTGTCATCAGTGAGTATCTCTTGTAGGAATGGCATCAGATCTTCATCAAAGTACGTTTGGCTATTTGTAAGATGCTTGCCAAATTTGACGATTTCACCCACTGATCGAGAGGCATCTTTCATTGAATCATCGAGGGCCTTCTCATATAGTGTCTGATCTGCCACAGGATTTCGCTCAACTTTTAGGAACGGTATGATAACAGCTCTTGAAATAACCCTGCAATAGAAGTAGCATGATATACTTACTTTATTCAATCAACGTCATGAAGGTTAACGTTGTCCACCTCGGAAAAGCACATTTGCACACTTCTAGAGAAGTACAAGTTTGCATTTGTCCGGCTACCATTTCGGTAATCGTATTGACTTTGTGTTCCACGTGCACAAAACTAATATTTTGTGAATGTGTAAACGTGCAAATGTACCATTCCAAGGTGGAGACAACCTTAATGACATTGACTGTATATGTTGCATTGATTGACAGGCACTTTTAGAAGTACTAATTTGTGGCTGGCTAGTTGTTGCTGTTAGAATGCAAACACACATACATTTGTAACAGCCAATCAGATCACAGAGATTTTTGAATGTATTTCATAAAATACTAAATAAAAAACTTACGCTTTGTCAGAGTTTAAATCTGCCAATACCCAGTCGTTCATGGTGATGATCGGTGATGTTGTACTTTTGCTCATTCGCTGACAGTTGGCTATACCCCCACCATTGAAGATATCAAGAAGTAGGTCGGTTAGTTTTTTCTTCTCGTCTGTGGTACGTCCAGCATCATCCAAGACAAATGGTATGGTACATTCATCCAATACCCTTGTCTGCATGGCATCAGTGATTCTTCTAAAGAAAACTGGGCTTCTTCCTGTAACAGCCAGCATGCATTTTGCTGCACGGGACTTGCCAAGATTTCTATCACCTATCGCAATTGTAACTGGCACCATCCCTTTTATTCTGAGGCAAGTTTCGTAATTCACACCTATCATTCCTTGACCTGGAGATAAAAAAAAGGGTTAGACAAAGAATCAGTTTGCAGTTAAAACATTTTCAGGGCTGCTTTTTCTGGCACAAACATTTAAGCATGAAAACATATTTTCTTACTGCATCCCAGGTGTGTGCAATACTTGTTGTTGTGCTTACCAGCTTACACTTGTGCCATAGTGAATACCAGGCTTTTGTGCACTACTATACATAAAGATTATACTTGTATTTATAACTGCAATTTCACTCACCAAGCAGAAATACTGACGAAAGCCAGTTTCCACCAAATGCATTACGCATTGCAGTTACCAGATTAGCTAATCCATCCCCACTTAATGGAAGGCTTATGGCACACTCGTGTACAGGCTTGGCAATGTCACACCACACAGGGTCTTGCCCACCACGCTTGGGTTTGTACAAGTGGGAAATCCATTCAATTTCCTGATCCTCTTTTGGTATCAACTGGCCATCTTCATTTAGCTGGCAACTTGCTGATAATACCCAAACATTTTTCCCCTCAATTTTACCAACTCTGTTTGCAGCTATTATGTCTGTCTCTCTCCCCTCAATTAAGCAGTTCCTAATGGAGATAAATAATAAGCATTCACTGTCAAATAAAATTATTAATTGATATCATCATTGAAGTGGCTTCATTAATTTTGTTTTGTACTTTTCATTTATTTAGTACCTGTAGTATATTTCAATTATTTCTTGAAGGAACTGTAGGTATTCTGATTCTTTTATCAGTAATGTCAAGTTTCCAAGTCCTGTGTTTCGGTTTATCTCTTTGATGAAGTCCTTTTTGGATTGAAGGCTGTCATCGGATACGAAACATTGACTAAAGGAAATGTATGAAATAATGAAAAATAAGTAGAAATTTATGAAAACATTTTTGGTTATGTATTGATTTTTTTTTTTCATTTTTGAATGGTGTCATATTACCGTAACACATTGTCAATCATATTACACAATTAGTTACCATATTGTCAATCATATTACACAGTTACATGTACCTACCGTAACACATTATCAAAAGACCTCTTTACTTCAATGATGAAGCCACTTGACCCTCCCACTGTCACTACATGTCTCAATAATTTTATGCAGAAGGAAGACTTTGGAGTAAACTTCTCTCCTGAGAGGTAGCCTATTAGCCCATTCTGTTGGATGATCTTTTGTGGCATGCTAGAATGAAAATTAATAGCAATTCAACCCAAAACACTTGCTTTATATTAAATTTTAAATAAAATACAAGTATCGCATGTTTTGCAATAAATATATTTCAATGCTTTTTTATTTATTTATTTGTAAGTATTTTGAATTAACATTCTGAAATACTAAAGTGGAAACAAGTAAAGATAAATAAAATAGTTGAAAGGTAAATTGACACAAATCTGGGATTCCTGCCCTATATATGTCAACACTTTTACGGACGTAGTGTTTACAATAGTATACGCATGTTCGACGGCCGAACTTGAACAGTTAAAATTAAAAAACCTGAATATTAGAAGCAAGGATACTTAATTTGTGAGAGCATGGAACTAATTAATTATTACGCTCAGAACTGGGTTTAATGAGATTCAATTTGTTTTTCGAAATTTAATTGCAATTAACAAATCGCAAGCGGTTTTCCATTGTCTACTCTTATTGACAATGGATTTGACGTCACAAAATGTTCAAAACTCAAGTAGAACCACGAGCGTAGCGAGAGTACAGACAATGGAAAACCGCTTGCGATTTCTTTTTTACAATAACAAAGTCAAAAAAACATCCAATTAAAGCCGTTTGAAAGAAAAACCGTTTCAAGCGCGCGCTGGATCCGTGCGCGAGCTGTGTCTGTCCTCTTATTGACAATGGCTGAGAGCCAATCAGATTGCGAGATTACGCTAGGTTATTGTAAAATCTTGTTTTGAAACATACATAGGAACTTGTAGATTTCAACATATCGATTTCAAACACGCGGCCTTGATTTCTCATCATAGTGGTGATATTTCTGTACAGTATTAGAATTTAAGGAAAAAACTTTCACAGGCATATTGACATGTTTTTAAAGTATCATTTTTATGGCAAGCTAGGTGGATTATTCAACGGATTATTCACTAAAAATCAGATTTGAGGAGCAGATTCCGTATTTGCACGACTAGTTGAATGAGTTGAATCGGAATTCGAACATTCTGCATAAGGAACGTTGAGAAATAAATGTACAAAACTAAGATAAAGTATGTTCGGGTACATGAAACAATCGAGTTTTAATAATTTAGTCCAATTCCTCGGTCGGTATCCCATTCTTGAAGGGATTCCATTTGCGCGGGATTGGAGTTTCACCGTACGTCATGAAAAAGGTTCAATTTTAACAAAACAAAAATGGCTAGTCCTTAAATTTATAAAAGGGTAAGATGGCTAGATGTTACAACTGCAATATATTTTCAAAATATAGCTGTTTCATGATATGATATGGCCATCGGGTATTCCATGTTTTGGCGGGAAATAACGCCGCGCCCTTAAAAAGGTTAAACACCGCCAATTCATACTAGTATGCACTAATTCATCATCGTACGTACATATAAGAACATAACGGCTTTGTTTTGAGCACTAAATGACAACAAATTCGTTCAACGGGTGGATTCTATTTTGGCGGGAGAACTCGACAGAAGAGGGGATCATCCTAATAAATGAAATTTATGTACGTCGAGGAAAATGATACATCGATATGCTACGCACCGTAACGGTAATAAAACGGTCATCTTCATTATATATCCTGATAACTACAATACAATAAACTCCAACATTACTGCAATATTTCAAGTGAATACATACCTTGTTATCCGCTTACGTTAGCTCGAACAACTGAAGTACTAGCTGGAGGATGAGCTGGAGTATAGTAGGAAAGAATCGATCACGAATATCACTGTGCGTAAAAGGCGAATATCAAGGATAAGTTCCCTTTTTTTTGTACAAGAAATGAAACGCAATGATATATTTAGTGTCCAGTTAACGTTCTTCTGGCAATCTAAATGTGACTGATAAATTCGCGTGTCGGAGCTTTTATATTAGAATTCCCCGCGTTTTTTCAGACGGACGCCTTAGGAAAACAAGTTTTTTTTCGGACTTCATTTAATTTTATGCATAACTTGATCCGATGGCGAATGAGAGGATATGTTTGAGAGAAGGTGACAAAAACTGTCGGTTTTAAATGATTTCTCGTCGCCTTTCATGAGTAACTGCAACTGCTAAATCAAAGTTTGCATACAAGCATACAAGCAAAGGAGAATACCGTAGAATCCCGGTTATAAGCCCTGGGCATACATAACTTTGTAAGGGTTTTTTGTGGTGGGCTTATAATCGGGGAGGATTATAATCGGGGGTGGCTTATAAACGGGATTCTACGGTATATAAAGCTTTCATATATAGAAAATGACTATTCCCTCCATATGTTGAGCTCTTGAAACATTCAAAATTAATTCTTAGTCTCTATTTCGTTTTTAAATAAATGTGGAATATCAGCCTATATCAGGACTCAATTTAACAATATTTATTAAATATTTTATAGAGGAGTTTCAGGTTTGGTAGACCTTGTCAGGGTTGTCAGGGCTGTCAGGGCTTATGCACCCTGTCAGGGCTGTCAGGGCTGTCAGGGCTTTTAGACCTTGTCAGGGTTGTCAGGGCTGTCAGGGCTTATGCACCCTGTCAGGGCTGTCAGGGCTGTCAGGGCTTTTAGACCTTGTCAGGGCTTTTAGACCTTGTCAGGGTTGTCAGGGCTTTTAGACCTTGTCAGGGTTGTCAGGGTTTATGCACCCTGTCAGGATTGTCAGGGCTTATGCACCCTGTCAGGATTGTCAGGGCTTATGCACCCTGTCAGGATTGTCAGGGCTTTTAGACCTTGTCAGGGTTGTCAGGGCTTTTAGACCTTGTCAGGGCTGTCAGGGCTGTCAGGGCTTATTCACCTTGTCAGGGTTGTCAGGGCTGTCAGGGCTTTTAGACCTTGTCAGGACTGTCAGGGCTTATTCACCTTGTCAGGGTTGTCAGGACTGTCAGGGCTTATTCACCTTGTCAGGGTTGTCAGGGCTGTCAGGGCTTTTAGACCTTGTCAGGACTGTCAGGGCTTATTCACCTTGTCAGGGCTGTCAGGGCTCTTAGACCTTGTCAGGACTGTCAGGGCTTATTCACCTTGTCAGGGTTGTCAGGATTGTCAGGGCTTATGCACCCTGTCAGGGCTGTCAGGGCTTTTAGACATTGTCAGGGTTGTCAGGGCTTTTAGACCTTGTCAGGGCTGTCAGGGCTTATGCACCCTGTCAGGATTGTCAGGGCTTATGCACCCTGTCAGGATTGTCAGGGCTTTTAGACCTTGTCAGGGTTGTCAGGGTTTATGCACCCTGTCAGGATTGTCAGGG
Source organism: Actinostola sp. cb2023 (assembly GCA_033675265.1). NCBI lineage: Eukaryota > Metazoa > Cnidaria > Anthozoa > Actiniaria > Actinostolidae > Actinostola > Actinostola sp. cb2023. The sequence goes on along the minus strand of JAUJYZ010000928.1, from coordinate 62,827 downwards.
CTTATGCACCCTGTCAGGATTGTCAGGGCTTATGCACCCTGTCAGGGTTGTCAGGGCTTTTAGACCTTGTCAGGGTTGTCAGGGTTTATGCACCCTGTCAGGATTGTCAGGGCTTATGCACCCTGTCAGGGTTGTCAGGGCTTTTAGACCTTGTCAGGGCTGTCAGGGCTGTCAGGGCTTATTCACCTTGTCAGGGTTGTCAGGGCTGTCAGGGCTTTTAGACCTTGTCAGGACTGTCAGGGCTTATTCACCTTGTCAGGGTTGTCAGGACTGTCAGGGCTTATTCACCTTGTCAGGGTTGTCAGGGCTGTCAGGGCTTTTAGACCTTGTCAGGACTGTCAGGGCTTATTCACCTTGTCAGGGTTGTCAGGACTGTCAGGGTTTATTCACCTTGTCAGGGTTGTCAGGGCTGTCAGGGCTTTTAGACCTTGTCAGGGTTGTCAGGGCTGTCAGGGCTTTTAGACCTTGTCAGGGTTGTCAGGGCTGTCAGGGCTTTTAGACCTTGTCAGGACTGTCAGGGCTTATTCACCTTGTCAGGGTTGTCAGGACTGTCAGGGCTTATTCACCTTGTCAGGGTTGTCAGGGCTTTTAGACCTTGTCAGGGTTGTCAGGGCTGTCAGGGCTTTTAGACCTTGTCAGGGCTGTCAGGGCTTATACACCTTGTCAGGGTTGTCAGGGCTGTCAGGGCTTATGCACCTTGTCAGGGCTATATCTGAGGTAGCTATATCAAAGTAGCATTTTACAAACCATCACACTGGCAAAACAAATGGTTGCCTGACATGTTTTTAATAAATAATCAAACATTTTAAATTGAATTAATTAGTTCAAAGATCATCAATTCAAAACATGCAGGCCATCGCATATGGAATCTTTACTATTATATACTGTATATCCTTGATCTTCAATGATATTCTGAATGAAAAGAAAAATGATTTCAAAATTAAAATTATTTATTAAATGTTTTAAATTAAAAAAAAAAAAAAATCACATGTTGATTATCGTAAATGCTCGATTAAGCGCCCTGCTTTCAATAAGCGCCCCCCTCGAATAAACGCCTCCCCCTAGAGGTCTAAAACATTTATAAGCGCCCGGGAGGCTAAATCGAGCATTTACGGTAATTAAAATGTATGGACACATATACTAGCACCCAGTCCCCGTGAGTCCCATCAGTTCATCAGTTCTTATATATTTTTGAGTTTGTCAGGATGTCAGGTCCTGACAAAGTTAAGTAGAACGTTTAACGTATCCCAAATCTTGCATGGTATCGTAGATTAAGACAGACAACAACACGTAAGAGTACCACTGGACTCTCGAACATGCGTGCAACCCTAACTAATACCTTGGACACCCTAAGTGACGTGAAATCTGCTCTACCAAAAACCGTAAACTGATTGCACCCCTAAAAGATCATCAGAGTCCTCCCCCTAGAGTCCCCCCCCCCCCCCCCCGAGCAGAGTCACTGCCCCCCCGGCAATTCGGCCCGGGGTTTACTGATAATATTTTTTTTAGTACCTTTGTTCGATTTATAGATCCTTGGCATGGGTTCTATGCATTCGGATTTTAAAGTAGCTCACGCTAGTATCTCCGGAAAGAAACAATTCAATAAATAGATCCGAATTGTAAAATGTTTATAAATTATAGGTATAAATTATATCGGACAACTATAACCTCGGTTACCAGAACATTTCCTCGGATCTTGTGGTTGTCCAGTCACTGAGGGTATATTTCACGGCTTCCTTTTTCCTCTTTAATAGGTTATCAAACATCGAGGATATGCCGTATGCAGGAGCCATACCGGACAAACCCCTGTACACTGTGGTGGCTGAAACCTGAAAGAAAATAGCTTACAAGTAAGCAGTCCATCATTTCCCTCCCGACTCCGGCGGAAATCGACTGCCCAGCTGCCGCTACGAAAGGTCCGAGAAAGCCTCGACTAGCGGTCAGTCGGGAGGAAATGGGGAGCGAAGCTAGGGGAAGGCCGGTGCCTTCCTGATAGTTGTAATCAGTACGCTAGTACAGTGTAGTTCAAACTAGTGATGGTGAAAATCAACATGTTTATTCACCCAATAATCTGAAGAAGAAAGTGAGAGGACGGGAACTGAAAATGAAAGGCCGGTATCCTGCGTCCTCATCCTCGGAAATCCATTGATTACTTAGTGGGGCCAGGGGGGACTGAGAGGGTAGAATATGGTATGAAATAGCCCACCAGTATGGGTTTCCGAGGATATTTGCACAGGTAAGCAAAGAATCTCATTGTGTTTTTTGTACTATTGTTTCTGTAATCGAATCACCTTTGTAGCTGATCAAACACGAGCCTAAATCTAACCAAAACAACCCTTCTTGCATTATCCAACCCCAATGTATTATAGACTGATGTGGACTTAGCACCTTTCAGGGGCGGATCTAGAGATTTTGAAAGGGGGGTGCACAAGGCCCCTTCTTCTAGGGGGTGTGGGGGCATGCCCCCCTCAGAAAATTTTGAAATCTAGCTCGAAAATGCAATTTCCATCCATTCTGGGCATCAAATGGTGGGGGGGGGGGGGGGGGGGGGAATATGTATTGGGCCCAACTCAAGGGGGGGCACCGGCCTACCATGCCCCCCCTGGATCCGCCCCTGCCTTTCTCCTCCCGCACTGAAGAACTTGAAGACGCTTGAAGCCGTTCAGTGGATGGCCGGTTCCGACTGGCTAAAACGAATTCTTTACCAGCCGCTTGTGATGACACTGAGGTTAGACACACACTTGAATCATGCCTCAAATCTAAATCCTTTATCGACAGGCCAAAATACCTTGTCTGCACAGGGGGGTGGTCTAAGTAAATCCATCACACATTAAAAAATTTCAAATGACCCGCGCAATTTGAGCCTGCGATCAGCCCGTATCGACGCATGCGTGTTGCACAAGACAAGATCATAACCATCATAACAAAAATGGCGTCCGACAGCAAAGTAGCAACGGATAGCCAAGGAAAAGACGCCATACAAGCCAACAATTCGGCTTCAGATAAAGACGACGAGGACGATGTAGACCTAGGAGCTACTTCTCTCCCTCATGTGAGTTTGAAAAACTCTAAACACGATTTTGAAATGATTAATTTGGACGCTGATGAAGAAGACGACGACGATGTCGAACAGAGCCAACACGACAATAGACGAAGAAAGCGATACAGAAAAAAGAAGAAGAAGAAAGAACAGCTATCTGACAGCAGCTCTGAAGATGATACAAGCAAATCGAGTTCTAAAAATGAAGATATCAACCCGGTAAATTCCAATTTTAAAATGTCATTCTATTGTGAAACTTGAACTTGAATGTGGGTGTTGATGTTGCATTGTTGGAAATCTGCTTACACCTTATTTGTTTGCTCTCAAAATCGGTTCAATATAAACTGAATAGTTGGAGGGTTCAGTATTTCGTGATTTGAACCTTGCATTATGAGTTTTTTAAGTTTGAAATCGCGATATGCAAATCATTTTTTTTAAAATAGATGACGTCAACCCAGGGTTCATTTATTATTATATATAACGTCATCATCTGCTTTGTGTTTAGATGTGTTTGTATTTTTGTAGTATTTCTACCCATTAATGTTATTTAAGTTTTATGTACATAAATATTTGTCAACTCTTTAATATCTTGAGTGTAAATACAGCTATTTCAAAAAAGGTTGGTGAAGGTTTTGTTGCATCTTGCATGTTGCATACCAAACCCGAAATGTATTGTGGATCATATATAAATAATGTCAGCATGCACATACAGAAGAAAATATGCCAGCTCCATATTGCAAAGACAAAGTTTGGGAAAATTCCCAGAGTCCATATTGTTGTGACCTTTCGCTGACTTCATTCACATCGCCCATAGTGCATTTCAGGCTTGGTATGCAAGATGCAGCATGCAAGATGCAACAAAACCTTCACCAACCTTTTTTGAAATAGCTGTATATGCGTTATTATACGTACATAATAATAAATAAATAATCAATTATTTCACTGAATTATGAAAGTTTGAAGTCTTCCAGTGTAATAGAACCAAGAACAAAAATAAATGCATTTCTTTAAAATTACATTATTACATTCAATATTATTTTATTTGAAATACAAAACAAAAATTATATTTATGACACAGGCTTGTGTATATACCGTCATTTGCATCTAAGTGTGAACACATGACATTAAAACATGTTCTAATTAGTTGTACAAATATGTATGTTTGAAACTAGCCAAACCACTGATGTTTTAACACAGTGTTGTGAAATTTACAAAGGTCGCCGGTTTGGCTTTCAAACATACATGTACATATGTTTGGGCAACTATAAATTAGAACATATGTTTTAATGTCATGTGTTCATGCTTAGATTGCAAGTCTAAATATTTTCTAGCTCCAATATAGTGTAAGCTATACTTTCATATACTTTTTTCTCAAAAATAAATCTGTTACTAATATTTTTTCTTATTTTCAGACTGATTTAACGTGGCCGTTATATCTTTGGTATTACCTTGTAGCAGTGTCTACAGGAGCATTGAGAGGTAATTGGAGTACTGAGCATTACTTTAAAATTTGTCAAACTGAATGGATATTGAATGAATGAGAAAAGGGATGTGAAATTGAAAAATGACAGTATGAATAATATACATGTTATACATATTTAAACTAATAATGTCAAGGCAAGGATGTAATAGGTTACAACATTATTCAAGAACAGAACAATTTTCAGTATAGTGCACTATATTTAACAATTATTCGCTGAAGGCAAAGTGATTATCAGTGAATATTCACCATAATCACTGAGCCTGAGGTGAATAATAATTGGTTTAGTATAAATTTAGACTTGAATATCAGAGAAAAGACGAAATTCAGGATTTAAAAAAACATTTTATTAGTACTCCCGTGTAATGATGATTTTACTTCCGCTCTTCGACCAGTGATTATCGTCTCATAATCACTCGTCGCTCGACCAATCACAGCGCACGAAACTCTATATTCAAGCCTAAAATTATACTAAAATAATTTATTTTTTTATTATTATTACGTATTATTATTATTATTATTATTATTATTATTATTATTATTATTACGTATTATTAGTAGAGGTAATCGGTTTCGAGTTCAATTTGGAAATAATTTGTACGAGTGTGTTTTTTCAAAGAGTATCAAAATTGCATGAGCCCGTAGGGCGAGTGCAATTTGAGCTCTTTGAAAAAACACACTCGTGCAAATTATTTCCAAATTGAACTCGAAATCGCATGATTACCAATTACTAATATTCATGAAATTACTTTTCAACTGCACTGCTCCAAGCCAATCAGAATCGAGTATTTTTTTTCATGTATATTATTATTATTATTATTATTATTATTATTGTGAACACTACATGCGTAACTTAAAAGTATTGTCTTTATTTTTTGCAGTAGCTGAATATTTAGGAGAAAAACTTGCTTACTTCTTTGGAATCACCTCCCCAAAATACCAATATGTAATAGATGAATTCTACAGACAGAAACAATTGGTGAGATTCTACATTGTATTTATTTTTTGCACAATCACTTGCCGGCTGCCATGACATTAAAGGAATACCTTTCCCATCTAAGGAATTGAATTCTTTCTCATGTAAAATGATTTTATTGTTCCTGCCCCCTGTCATGACTGCCGGCATGTGATCGTGCAAGCCCCACATGTATATAACATTTAATACTGGAATTTGATAGTTAAAACCCCCAATATACAATAAACGATTGATTGATTGAAGAACCTGATTCAACTGACATTTGAAATAGGTTCTAACCTTACTGTATTTGGAAAAGATAAAATGAAAATTTTGTTGTAATGCAGGAGCAAGAAGAACTACAACAAGAACAGAAAGAGAAGGAATACGTGGAGAGGATGGAAGCAGAGAGAATTGCAAGCTTAGAAGGGGGTGAAAGCTGCTCTGCAATGCTAACACTACCTAAAGATGTAACCATTAACACACCGTCACCCACACAAAGTTTGCCATAATTTGTACTTTACATACTCATCCAAGTTTTTTTTAGATTTCATACATGTTCTAAAAGAGAATCGACGTGTGTTTGAATATCGAATCCAATCTTGTTCATTATAGCAAAATGCACATATGAAGTTGCTATCTGATCAAGTGTTTTGTTAAGCTGGTTTTCCCTAGCGACACAAGCCTTAATTAGCACAAGACACTGTAAGTATTTCACTGTAAACGAGCCTGACTCAAGCACATAAGCACAAGAATCTTGCATTGCTAGTGAAAACCATGCTTTAGTCACACATTTAGTGAGAGAAGACGGCTCATTAGAAGTAAGTAATAGTCAGTATTCCCTGAATCTGTGTCAAACGTGTGTAGCAAGGACAAAACTTATATTGTATAATTATTACTACATCAAAGTTTCAAAGGCTTTTACCATTTTGATCTTATCTACAAGGATGTACATCTCTCCTGCTATATCAACTTTGATGGCTCAGCTATAGGGACAATAGGCCCTTTGCAGGATTACGATCACGTGGTTGTACTGACTGGCAAAAAAAATCTGACTTTATTTATTTGAAGAATCTTACATGATATCAGTAGTGACAGTAAAGAAATCTGTTTGAAATGCTATTTTTCAACCTCCAGTTGATTGTCGATCTTTGTCAATCAACATCTCAAAGTTTGTTTGCCAGTCAGCAGAGCTGTTCCCATGGGATCTTCGGCTCAGTTCATTCGTTATTCAAGCGATATATTGGCATGTGACTGTAAACTGCAAAGGGCCTATTATTGACTCACCAAGTCTTACAATGCATTCCTTTATACTGCAGTATAAACAGCTTATATGTTTCTTTTCTCTGTCTCTGAATTGAGAGATGATTCAAATTGCATGCTGTAATCACACAAACTTGGTGTCTGCCAGTTTTGTAGTTTTTGGTCCACTTTGGGATTCCAGTTTGTCTCATTTCTCTTACAAGTTTTCAATGCACCCATTATGTTAATATGTGTTGACTCTGATTGAGTTGAGTGTTGTGCACCATAACTTCTTATGCAACTCTTTTTTATGAGATATTTGCGTTTTTGATGAAATGTTTTACCAATAATAATACAAACATTATAATTAGAAGTTACCCACTCCTCCCCTCTATGGAGAACTTTTGAAACCAGGGGGAGTGGTGGGTAGTTGCCTTGAATTTCTAAGGAACATACGTGTTGTAATTTAGTATCAGTAAAAAAACATGTAAAATATTAAAAAAAGATTAATTGTGTTTCATATCCAATGTGGCCTGCTATGCAGACGTTCTTAGTGTCGTCACGCAACGCTCCCCTCCTGCAATGGTTTATGGGATATCCCAGGCGTTACTTGTATTACAAGCAAGACTGCATTGTATCATGGGAAGGAAACGTAGAATACATTTTATTCCCACTCGTGCGTCATTTTACCATATAAGGTCAAGAAAACACGCAAAATATGACAAAATTGGGACTGAGCGGTCTGATCTGGTCGAGAGAGGCTAAGTCGGTCTGTTCTTGAGAGAGGCTGAGCAAAGATAAATTTTGAAATATATAGAGGCAGACATGGGCGGGCCTCGCGGTATTGCGACATCCGTCGATTTTTTGTGCGATACAGTAAAAACCCGCATATAAGAAACTGCGGATTAAGAACCTCCAGGCTGAAATTTAGCCAATTAAGCACCCAATATATAAGAAACCAGTTCAGCCTGACAAATGAAGCAGATTCTTATGAGAAAATGACTAAAGCTCAGAACACACAGGTACAGTCGGTGCTGAATATAGCTAATTGCATAATCGTTGTCTGGTTGAAAATCATAAATCATAGAAGCTGAGGCCGCAAGGATGGATGGGAAATCAGTTCATGAGCCACATTACATGCACTGAGATATATATTCAATGTTCTCGTAGTTTTGAAGGTATATGAGCTATTTAACTAAGATCCTACAAGTCTGGATAAAAAGGTCGATGATTTGACGGTGTTATTTGAGAGTTTTAATTTCCCAGAATTCCTTTTGGTCATAGCTTTCATGATTTTCAACCCGACAACGATTATGCAATTAGCTATATATAAACTGATAAGCACGAGCTGTATAAAGATGTGTAAATGTAAGAAAACGAAGAGAAGAGACGAGAAGAAGATACAGATTAAAGAAATAGGCAAGAGAAAAAAACAAGAAGGAAGGAAGGAAAGAATGAGAGAAACAACGAAATAAAGAAAAGGAAGAAAAGAAAAGAAAAGAAAAAAAGAAAAGAAAAAGAAAAAAAAAAGATAAAGAAAAGAAAACATTTTGATAAGGCAATGCACAGGAACCCCAATAATATATCTTTGCAAAGATTTCAAAAATTGAAAACAAATCTTTAAAGACGGTTTTCACCGTTGCAATCTGGTCGGGCATTAGAATTTTAAAAACGATAGCTTGATCGTAAGTTCTGATTGCATTTAGGATCATTCGTACGAGAATACGAGTATAAAACCACAGTTCTTTCCTATATATAGAAGCCGCGATCGCGATTGGAATTTTATGGGGCCTCTCCTACCCCACCCCCAACGCAAGAGAAAAAGAAGAGAAAAATGAAGAAAATACGGAACAAAATATGGGACGATTCTCCCGAGACATTCTGAGAAGCTAAGACATCGAATCGACTTACGTAAAGGATGAAGATCCCTGCGGGTAGATATCGGGATCCCTGTGTTCAAGATAATACGTCACCGTGACGTCAAACATCGTTTTCCTTCGGCACTGCGAGGGCATCGCATGCAAACTGTACCAGAATTTGTGTGTTTTTGCTGCATTTTACTCACTACGAATCTAAATCATCGAGCAAAGATCTTTAACATATCAAGGACAGCATCGAAAGTCATGGATCAAAGATTGATCGAGGGTTTTGTACACTTATAACTGTAGATCTCGACTATTATGCATACACACCTCGCACTTGATATGTCGATATTTACAGTTATAAGTCGGGATCTACAGTTATAAGTCGCGATCTACAGTTATAAGTTGAGATCTACAGTTATAAGTCGAGATTTACAGTTATAAGTCGCGATCTACAGTTATAAGTCTAGATCTACAGTTATAAGTCGAGATCTACAGTTATCAAGTCGCGATCTACAGTTATAAGTCGAGATCTACAGTTATAAGTTGAGATCTACAGTTATAAGTCGAGATCTACAGTTATAAGTCGAGATCTACAGTTATAAGTCGAGATCTACAGTTATAAGTTGAGATCTACAGTTATAAGTCGAGATCTACAGTTATAAGTCGAGATCTACAGTTATATGTCGAGATCTACAGTTATAAGTCGCGATCTACAGTTATAAGTTGAGATCTACACACTTATAAGTCGAGATCTACAGTTATCAGTTGAGATCTACAGTTATGTCGAGATCTACAGTTATAAGTCGCGATCTACAGTTATAAGTCGAGATCTACAGCCGGTATAAGTCGCGATCTACAGTTATAAGTCGAGATCTACAGTTAGTTTACGATTTGCATTTATGTATGTTTTTAAAACAAAAGTGCAAAAATAAGATATAACATTTTGAAGCGAGGAATAAAGTAATAATAACCACCATTATACGACAAGGATAATGGCATTTTTAGGACGTGGCGTATCTGATGTAATTGTAAGAGAGAGGTAGGTATGGGATTTCAAAACCTGCTGATTGGCCAAACCATTCACGTGAGATTAAAACATGTGGAACTCGGTTTATATAAGAACTGTCGTATCAATCGCACGCCCCTTTCCTCGTTCACATTGGTTCATGAAGTACAATAATTCTTCACTGATAAGAAAATTTTCCCACCACCTCCCCCTTACTACAGCCCGTGCATATATAGTCATTTTAGTTTTACTTAAATTTGGTTCTCTTCAGCAGGTGCGTGTATTCCCTCACCTTTGCTGAAGAGAGCTGATTTTAAAATATCGATTGTTTTGTTGTTGAATAAAAAACGTCACATTTGTGGCCAAATTCATTCCATACAAGACTAGTTGTCATTTGATACTTAATGCTCTCTTCAACAAACGAGTGCGTCGCTACACAGAGCGCCCGCTCATCCCTTAATCTATCGTATGACACGGAATAAAAAATTAGTTTGCACGAAAAAAAAAATTGCATTACAAGTGTCCCTAACGGGCCACCGTAATTCCTCGCTTCAAAATGTTATATCTTATTTTTGCACTTTTGTTTTAAAAACATACATAAATGCAAACTCGTAAACTAACTGTAGATCTCGACTTATAACTGTAGATCGCGACTTATAACTGTAGATCTCGACTTATAACTGTAGATCTCGACTTATAACTGTAGATCTCGACTTATAACTGTAGATCGCGACTTATAACTGTAGATCGCGACTTATAACTGTAGATCTCGACTTATAACTGTAGATCTCGACTTATAACTGTAGATCGCGACTTATAACTGTAAATCTCGACTTATAACTGTAGATCTCGACTTATAACTGTAGATCTCGACTTATAACTGTAGATCTCGACTTATAACTGTAGATCTCGACTTATAACTGTAGATCTCGACTTATAACTGTAGATCGCGACTTATAACTGTAGATCTCGACTTATAACTGTAGATCTCGACTTATAACTGTAGATCGCGACTTATAACTGTAGATCTCGACTTATAACTGTAGATCTCGACTTATAACTGTAGATCGCGACTTATAACTGTAAATATCGACTTATAACTGTAGATCTCGACTTATAACTGTAGATCTCGACTTATAACTGTAAATATCGACATATCAAGTGCGAGGTGTGTATGCATATGCGTTCTGCAAATTCAGAACGAGGCTGCATCCGTTCAACATGGCGGCCATCTGGTCTTTGATGACGTTGCACTGTTTGTTTGGTTGCCATCTCCGTGCGCACTCACTAGAGTTTGTGCCTTTGATGACGTTGCACTGTTTGTTTGGTTGTCATCTCCGTGCGCACTCCGGCTAGAGTTTGTGCCTTTGTTCTTCCTCAATATGCTACAGCCTGATACAGCGCCAGCATACCAGATATTCTTTTATATTGAGCAGTATTTAAAGCTAGGATTTGATTATCTGTTCAGTCACAAGCAAGCCGTATGGCCAAACTTAGTCTTTGATGCATCGGACGATAACCTAATTAACAAGCTTCCCGCACTTCTATCTAGCTCCTGCTCCACTAGGTCTCCACTGCCATTATGCACCACTACCATTTAACACAACTAATTCATTGAAACTGCTTAATTTGAGTTCGCCGTCTGGACAATCCTTTTCTAGACAGAATTCGCTTCTATCTCAGTGAAAAAAGGTTCCGGCTATGAAAGATACAAAGAAATGCTAATATTTCAGCATAATCAAATTTAAATTACTGCTCAATAAAAGAATCTCTGGTATGCTGGCTGTATCCTAAGGAGGAAGAACAGCGTTTGAAACGATGCAAACCCAGATGGCCGCCATGCTGAACGGATGCTGCAGCCTCGTTCTGAATTTACAGAATTGAACGCCATATACATACACACCCAGATAGCACTTATAAGTCGCGATCTACAGTTATAAGTCGAGATCTACAGTTATAAGTCGAGATCTACAGTTATAAGTCGAGATCTACAGTTATAAGTCGAGATCTACAGTTATAAGTCGCGATCTACAGTTATAAGTCGAGATCTACAGTTATAAGTCGAGATCTACAGTTATAAGTCGAGATCTACAGTTATAAGTCGAGATCTACAGTTATAAGTCGAGATCTACAGTTATAAGTCGAGATTGACGATTTGTATACATGTATGTTTTTAAAACAAAAGTGCAAAAATAAGATATAACATTTTGAAGCGAGGAATAAAATAATAATAATTAAATTGCACGAAAATAAATAAATTGTATTACAAGTGTCCCTAACGGGCCACCGTAGATTTCTCACTAGACACCCAATATATAAGAACCATTTCAGCCTGACTTGGAAAAACAGGGGTTCTTTTATGCGGGTTTTTACTGTATTACGGTATTTTTTATTTTGAGATGCGGTATCGTCCTGGTCTGCGGTATTTGGCGATTTGGGGCCACAGTATTCGGTGAAATTCGATTACAAATTTCTTTAGCGTATTTCGGTATTTCGGTATTCCGGTTGTTTCCAAAACATTATTACTGAAGTTTCAAATTTCAATTTTAGATCCGGTATTACGTTTTTTTTTTTTTGAAGCGGTATTGCGGTATCAGCTACCCCTCCAACGTCCCCCTCCTAATACAGTTGAACCCCCGGTTGCGACCACTCTCGTAAGCGACCACCTCTCCTAAGCGACCAGTTTTCCAAAACACCAAAAGTTCAGTTCCAAGTCAAATCACTATAGTTGGAACCTCTCGTAAGCGACCACGAATTTTGACATTTTGGGTGGTCGCTTAAGGGAGGTTCGACTGTAGAAAAGTTAAAACTTGGGGCTGAAACAAAACATAAAAGAATAGAAGTAAACAAGGGCAAAGAAAACAAATAATAATGAAAGTAGAGAGACGAGAAAAAAAAGTTACGACCGGACCGAGCTAATTAGGCAGTTTGATGTAAAACACACAAAAAATGGCCCATACGCCCAGATGCATTGCTGAGTCACTCCGAGCTATCACAATCAGCTTCGCAGTCAAAGAGGGAGAGTAAGGTCGGATCCTAGGCCGTATGTGACATTACCCTATAGAGCAGATTTCGTATGACTGTGAAAAACTTACGCGTTTTCATGACCGACTTACGCCATCACGTCCGGACCCCATCACGTGACTTTTTCCGAAGGTAATACGGGATATACGGTAAAAATGGACATTGGCGAATTGTCGAGGACTGAATTACATGTAAACTCAACAAGTTCTAGGCCATCGCAAGTTATCTCCTACCAGTATCCTGTCAGTAAACTGGAGCGGCACCGGTGGCCCTGGAATGGCTCAACATCTACCTCACATAGCCGTGACTCACCCTCAGCCCCATGGCGTAAAAGCGGAAGTTTCCTCTCACCTCTCCCCTCCTCAAACTCGCCACCATTCTCCGCGCGTTCGGGTCTACCGAAACTCGTCGCGACTGATTGTGGAGAGAAAAGGACGAACTTTTCACAGGTGCTTGAGTCGGTACACGTAGCCTGATTGACATGCATGGCATGGGGGAGACCAGACACTGTGTCCATCAGTCACACCATGCATGCAGGCAAATGGGTTTGCGTGCATTGCGCGCCAGCTGTTCAGAGTCGTCCAGTCAGCAAAAACCCTACCCACACACCTACACAAGGAATCCATTTTTCAAAAGAATTCATTTTTGTATTTTGTGATTCATATTATACATCGAACATACATGCATTAGGCCTTTATTTGTAGTACGACATCCTGATGTACGTACGTACATAGTTTATTGTGAAATACTCTATCCTTTGAACAAATCTAGATTTCTCTCCTTCTTTAGTCCAACAGGTAGATCATTGTAAGCTGTCACGTTTGTATTGACTGGTCTCCATTCTTGCGCTGTTACGTTGACTGAATCTTCGATGTGGTTGCCTGTCGAAGAACTTATATTCTTGTAGCAGCGACCTACATTCTTCTAAGCTGCTTGCTCGAGCGCAAAGTCTTTTGGCAATCCCTGCTACCTGAATGAAGGAAACGCAGATAGTCAATGTGGGTGCAGCATAAGAACCTACTAGATTAAGAACCAACAGGCAGGGGGGATTTGTCTCTGACTTATAAAAGTTTTAAGATTATAGGCAGGGGGGATGGTACTCCCTATAATGGATTACGATATACATGGGGAGGCTCCGCCCCAAAGGGGTACCTTTTCCAGACTGTATACGTATATATAAAAGGGTATATTTCCTTTGTCATTACAGCATGTGAAAGGGTACCATGTTCCATGCATGGAAGGTCAGTATATGAAAGTGTTACCTTTCTTGTCAAAAATGGTATATAAAAGGTTACAGTGAGGACACACTAACCGGGACTACTTGAGCAAAACTGACCATTCAGATTACACCTGAAAATAATCACATTCCAACAAAAGATGTCTGGGCCAATCAGCATTATAGTTAAGTGGTCCTATAAGTGGTCCCGGTTAGTGTGTCCTCACTGTAAGAGTGGTGCCTCCCAGTATCAAACTAATGAGTACGCCCGTCGATATACGATCCACCTTGTAAACCGGCTCCAGTTTCTCTAACATTTTTTCAGTCGGCTACTACAGTAAGACATGCCTAACAACCAATAAGGTAATTGCTGCTATTTCTGCACTATTTGTCAACAGCTCAGATGTATTGTTTCATGATTTTAGTCATAATTAACCACCATACATGTGGTTGATATTCTAGCATGTTCTAGTTTTTGTGGTTGATTTCGCTTTAAATACAAATTAATTATAAATAGAATAAACTGATTAATTTATTGATGTGATTCATAGTTTATTTGCCGTTCTATTCGAGTGAGTCTTTGTATGTGTTGTGATATATTTGCGTCGGTACTTCTGAATGCATGGTGTCGCCAGTCAGTGAGTGTAAAACCAAACGGCACGCACAACGGAATGCTTTTTTCTTGTCTCCTTTTTTCTGTAGCTGATTCTTGTTTTTTTTTCTTTCTCTCCCGCTTCCCCTTTCCTTAACCAACTGACCCATGTGATGCATAATCCTGCATTCAGCCATTCGATTCATCTTTCTAACTCTTTCTCTCTCTGTTCAATTTTTCTTTTTTGTTCAATTCTTTTTCAGTTCTTCATTTGTACTGATCTTATACAAATTCATTCTTGAGCGCCAAAGTTTCACGATATATTCTTTGAATTCAAATTCCTTACTTTCTTTGAACAACACTTTATCCTTGTCGTCCATAATGTTTAATAATTTCAGTTCTGGTACATGTTTCCATGAATCGATTATATGTTTCTGCTGCATTGGGTAAACAACGTCTGAGCGATAATAGCCATTGTCACTTACTATGCCAACACTTTCAAGACGGTGGACTGAATTGCATTGGAGAATGATATATTGATGCATCAACACGGCTCAGTCTATCGCTGTTACAAAGTACGACAAACTAACCGCCGCTAAATAATTAATATGGCCGTGAAGAATGAGCCAATAACAGGAAAAAGTGGCAAACGTGAAAACCGGACAAAATGTGGCATAACAACATAATTCAGTGAGTAGATATAACTAAAAACGTTTCGCTCGAAACTGAAAAAAAATATTCACAAAGATAAGAGAAATAAGAGAAAAGAAATGAAGAATGAATGAGATGTGAATATAAAAGACTTCTAAAGAAAAAGAGCAACAAAAGATAAAATACTCTAGAATCAGGTCGACAGGTTGATTACTAACTAGAAATGCCCGTACAACAGTAAAATCAAGAAAACCAAAAACCGTGCCTGAAGTACTGACGACTAAATTGATAACTGATGGAGAAAAGAAACTCAGCAATAATTGTTAAAAAAAAACTCAGGAAGTCGAAAGGAAAAAGTACAAAACTTGTGAACGAGTTACGGCAACTAAATTTCATTGAATTTTAATTTTTAAAATTTCATGCATCAAACTATAAACTGAAACTTTAAAACTAAAAAACACAAGCAATTCTTTTGCCTAGAAAACTGAGTTTCCGTAACATTTACATGCAAGTTACTACTGACCTGGAATTTGTCAATGTTGAGCGTTCTTTTTCCACTAGCGCCTCCAAGTCCCCATAGAGCATTAGCGGTCCCCATTAGATGCAATAGAAAGGCTACACAAACGAACCAACTTGGTATCTTCATGTTATCACTACTGAGGCAACGTACTGTGTAGAATGAAACGAAAATGCTTCATTGTGGGCCTTTATGAAGTTTTCACTACCCCTAAAACTCATTAACAAATAGGCTGAATCGTAGGCGCGCAGCGGGCTGCAGGGCATTATCAGATTATACCATCTGGTTGAATAATGTAATTATTTATTCATCTCATAGATACTTGCAGTCATAGTAAGTTCCAAATAGATTTGTTTGGAGGCGTTGTTAATTTGTGAGGAATCTACTCCTACACTGACTTTCAAGAAAGTTCGAATGAAAAAATCTATCGTTATGTGGAAGGAGTCATGATGGTGGCTATCTTTGTGTTTTATTTACGTGAATTGTCGACGACCCGGGTGTTTTACAAAGCTGTCAGCCTTGCTGTTAATCAAGTAAAAAGCGATTTCTAGAAGCACTCAATAAGGTGAGAAGATCATTTTTCACTGGTGTAAGATTATCCCCTAAGAACTACAGTTTCAAGACTGTAAAGCGAAAAACGGCCTCCCACCAACAAAAAAACCCAGGGTCATTCAGTTTTTAAAACTTATAAGACTGCCACAGCGCTTACGTGTGGGATGCTGGGCGTTTTACGCTGTGTTATATCATTAAAAAACGATGCTTTTCTATGTGTTTACATTTTTTAGTGTTGAAAATTAATATGAGAAAGACGAGGTGGAATACGAAATGTTTATAAGTTGTCTCTGATATCGTTACGTCACTCGATCTTTGTACGCTAGCTGTTCGCTAGCTGCACTTTGAGCTGAGATACACTGAACACATTTGAAAGAGAAGTACCTAGAGTGTATTAATACTTTGAAAAGTTGCCCATATTAATAATTCAGTAAGAATAATCCCATCTATTAGTCAAAGCAGGCCGAGTAAATGCACTGAACTGATAAACTGAACTATAATGAGGAAGTCATAGTTTGGTAGTGACTCAATCCTTTTGCCTAAAGGTCCGATTACAAGCACTTTCGCTGTCTAAGCGATTTTAACTCCAATTTTCGCAATTATATTCTAGATCATTTTCGGTTTCCCTAATTTCCTAGACGCTCTTTAAACTGAATAGCTCAGTCAACAAACTCCGGCCAGGCTGTAAACATTTGATTGTTGTGGTTTTATAACGATGTGATTTTGAAGCGGTTATTCATCAATCATTCATTCGAAGTTCTTCGCTAAAATCCGTATTTGAAAAAAAAACCCAACCTTTTCAGATCCAAAAACAGTGGCGGTACAGCTACGACGGTGTAGCGGTCTCAGAACATCCCATAGCTGACACCATTTGTTAGTTGCGCGGCAAACCGTACAGGACTGAACTGATGTACAAGCCTTTTTGAAAAGATAATGTTTACATGTTTAAAGGAGTTGTACTTTCAATCGATATCAGTCCGACACACACAAGACTAATTTTGGTCTTGATACGTACCGACACCTCGTCATTATGGCTGATTACAATTCCGTTCCTGTATGCGCTCAGTGTATGAAAAGGGTTCCTACGGAACCTACGTTAATATCGACAATAAACTCATGCTCACCAACCATACTGCGGGACCGGATTTAATATTTGCAAAACAGGATAAAAACGTGAATAAAGCTCAAGGTGACGTAATTTCAAAGCTAGTGATATCTTGAGTTTATTAAGTCCGATAAGTGTCGTGAAGTACGTTATTTTGATCCCGAGATTTTGATCACAACTGACCACTTAACTTTATCACTTGCGAGTACAATATTTTAACATTGGTTTCGACTTTCTCGACAGCTGTCATCTATCCTCGATGGTATAATCACTCTAGAAGTTATAGCCCATTTCAACGTTTCTGACGTAGAAAACAGCAATTTTAGCTCTAAGCTATATATAGTTCTATTGATCTATACCAATGAGTGTGCAAGCCTCGCTGTTTTAGACTTCTATTAGTTTGTAAACGCTGCGGTGTCTTTAGTGTTTACAAGAGAAAATGATGTTTAAAGATAATATCTGTATTTATTGGGCAATTAACTTGGAGACCTACCAGTCATAGAAGCGTTGCCTGTGGCCTGTGGCTTTTATGAAGAGTAGATAGTTGTTATTTTTGACATTCCCCAGAGGAAAACTGATCATTTCGGCATTGACAATAAGCTGGGTACTGATTCACGGCGTCTCGTCGTCTCTTGGTGATAGCGAGCGCGCTATTTTCATTATGGTCAGCCATTAGGGGGTTCAAAGCACTATAGTTCATTCATGTGAGTACTGAACTAGTCATCGGAAGATCGTTGATTGCTTGGTTAAATAAACTGCTACTTTAATCAACATCTGGCACGGTTTTTCCCATTGTCCTGGCGCCGATTAGTCGTCAGTTGGTGAATGGTTCAGTATTTTATTAGCCTGTGCATGAACAGGCTCAAAGGGAAAGAGGAGGGGGAGGGGGAGGGGGGGGGGGAGGGGGGGGGGGGGGGGGGGGGGGGGGGGGGGGAGTTAGAAGGGAGGGGGGAAGGAGGGAGATAGTTTATATATCACTATAAACGTTTGGAATAAATGTTTTACTTGGTTCACGTACTTACGTCAGTGTCTTCTATTGTGTGAGTTTACAAAACACTTCAGTTGTAATTCATTGTTTTTCATTCACATCCCACTTCCTTTTAATCAAAACCTAACCTAAACACATATTAACTTATCCACCATAAAACCCTAAACCTAACCTAACACATATTAACTTAGTAAGAGATAAATACCGAGAACGGAGGCAATAAGCCATATAAATCCCGAGGGCCGTAGGCCCGAGGGATTTATAGGCTTATTGCCGACGTTCGAGGTATTTATCTGACTTAGTTTAAATTTGACAAGGTTTTCGCACGAAGCAATCTGAGGCATTTTCTGGTATTTTTTGGAGTGTTATTTAGCATGAATACTATATGAATAGCATGAAGAATAGCATTTCAGTGCTCATTATGAATTCACCGGGATGTATTCATATACAACCCAGGGCTGTATATGGATACATCCCGGTGAATTCATAATGAGCAATTCAATTCAATTCTATTGTTCAACTGGTCAATACCGGAGATAAAGCCCTATCAATAACAAAGAAAACCGTGTCAAATTTAAACTAATCCACCATAAAACCCTAAACCTAACCTAACACATATTAACTTATCCACCATAAAACCCTAAACCTAACCTAACACATATATTAACTTATCCACCATAAAACCCTAAACCTAATCTAACACATATATTAACTTATCCACCATAAAACCCTCAACCTAATCTAACACATATATTAACTTATCCACCATAAAACCCTAAACCTAACCTAACACATATTAACTTATCCACCATAAAACCCAAAACCTAACCTAACAAATATAAACTTATCCACCATAAAACCCTAAACCTAACCTAAACACATCATATTAACTTATCCACCATAAAACCCTAAACCTAACCTAAACACATATTAACTTATCCACCATAAAACCCTAAACCTAACCTAACACATATTAACTTATCCACCATAAAACCCTAAACCTAACCTAAACACATATTAACTTATCCACCATAAAACCCTAAACCTAACCTAACACATATTAACTTATCCACCATAAAACCCTAAACCTAACCTAAACACATATTAACTTATCCACCATAAAACCCTAAACCTAACCTAACACATATATTAACTTATCCACCATAAAACCCTAAACCTAACCTAAACACATATTAACTTACCCACCATAAAACCCTAAACCTAACCTTAAAAACACATATTAACTTATCCACCATAAAACCCTGAACCTAACCTAACACATATTAGCTTATCCACCATAAAACCCTAAACCTGACCTAACACATATTAACTTATCCACCATAAAACCCTAAACCTAACCTAAACACATATTAACTTATCCACCATAAAACCCTAAACCTAACCTAACACATATTAACTTATCCACCATAAAACCCTAAACCTAACCTAAACACATATTAACTTATCCACCATAAAACCCTGAACCTAACCTAAACACATATTAACTTATCCACCATAAAACCCTAAACCTAACCTAACACATATTAACTTATCCATCATAAAACCCTAAACCTAACCTAACACATATTAACTTATCCACCATAAAACCCTAAACCTAACCTAAACACATATTAAACTTATCCACCATAAAACCCTAAACCTAACCTAAACACATAAATTATTATTAACTTATCCACCATAAAACCCTGAACCTAACCTAACACATATTAACTTATCCACCATAAAACCCTAAACCTAACCTAACACATATTAACTTACCCACCATAAAACCCTAAACCTAACCTAAACACATATTAACTTATCCACCATAAAACCCTGAACCTAACCTAACACATATTAACTTATCCACCATAAAACCCTAAACCTAACCTAACACATATTAACTTATCCACCATAAAACCCTAAACCTAACCTAACACATATTAACTTATCCACCATAAAACCCTAAACCTAACCTAAACACATATTAACTTATCCACCATAAAACCCTGAACCTAACCTAACACATATTAACTTACCCACCATAAAACCCTAAACCTAACCTAACACATATTAACTTATCCACCATAAAACCCTAAACCTAACCTAAACACATATTAACTTATCCACCATAAAACCCTAAACCTCACCTAAACACATATTAACTTATCCACCATAAAACCCTAAACCTAACCTAAACACATATTAATTTACCCATCATAAAACCCTAAACCTAACCTAAACACATATTAATTTACCCATCATAAAACCCTAAACCTAACCTAAACACATATTAACTTATCCACCATAAAACCCTAAACCTAACCTAACACATATTAACTTACCCACCATAAAACCCTATAAACCTAACCTAAACACATATTAATTTACCCATCATAAAACCCTAAACCTAACCTAAACACATATTAACTTATCCACCATAAAACCCTAAACCTAACCTAACACATATTAACTTATCCACCATAAAACCCTATAAACCTAACCTAACACATATTAACTTATCCACCATAAAACCCTAAACCTAACCTAACACATATTAACTTATCCACCATAAAACCCTAAACCTAACCTAACATATATTAACTTATCCACCATAAAACCCTCAACCTAACCTAAACACATATTAACTTATCCACCATAAAACCCTAAACCTAACCTAACACATATTAACTTATCCATCATAAAACCCTAAACCTAACCTAAACACATATTAACTTATCCACCATAAAACCCTAAACCTAACCTAACATATATTAACTTATCCACCATAAAACCCTCAACCTAACCTAAACACATATTAACTTATCCACCATAAAACCCTAAAAATGTTCCTAACCTAACACATATTAACTTATCCACCATAAAACCCTCAACCTAACCTAAACACATATTAACTTATCCACAGATAAAACCCTAAACCTAACCTAACACATATTAACTTATCCATCATAAAACCCTAAACCTAAACACATACAGACATAATAGTGCACTGTGAAATGGGAGGTTTTACAAAATGTTCGAGCCTAACTTTCAAAGTCTGTTAGTTTTTCTTCAAGCAACTAGATGACATTTGTTTGTTTGTTTATAAGTAACTTATATTTGACAGATACAGGATTTTTTCGGAGTGACGCAGAATTATGAACTTTTAATTTATAACCCCCCCTTCCCCCTCCCCCTCCCGCACATTACCACTCAAGCCAACCAACAAGAAGTAAAAGTACAGTACGTGATTCCAAGATTTGGGAATCTCTAATGTTCTTTTTATACACAGTAGTTATTCACGAAGTATATACACTTCACTCAATTTATTAGCATCTACTACTTCTATAATTTTGGTTCCGGGATGTAATGCAGGATCGTAGCAAGGGGGAAATTATTTTTTTGTGGGGGGATCACAAGGGTGTGGGGGCATGCTCCCCCGAAAATTTTTGAGGTATAGCCGAGTCTCTGATATAGCATTTCCTGCCTTCTGAGAGTAGTTTCCAGGAAGTTTAAACGGACAGAAAATCGATCTTGTGGCCGAATATCGCAGGTCATTTGAGGGGTTGCAGACATGTAAATCATATCATTATGTGTACACAATGATGTGTGTGGTTTTTTAGTTCAAACCGAGATCTATAGTGTTCATACCAAAGGCAAAATCATCGATATGTTTGTAAACAAATTCGTGTTGCACAATAGATCAATGGCATGAACATACGTATACTAAAAGTTCCGTTTGCATAACTGGTTTTACTGATTCAGTTATATATGGAATCAGCGACAGCTAGATTCAGAGCCGATATCCATAGCAGTGTGTGTATAGGCATTTGCTATTCAGGATGTAAAGGTTATTTAAAAAAAAAACAGGCAAAATTATTGGGGGCCCGGCCTCCCCTGGCCCATCCCCCTGCTACGGGTCTGCAATGGGATATTAGTGTGACTTTCTCTCAAGTGATCGACGACTATGATGAGATCGAGAAAGCAAGGGTACATAAGATAGGACTGTACAATCTCATCAAAGGCAGAGCGATTCTTCTTCACTTCTCTTACCAAAAACACGTTCGTATCTTCTACTTTATTTTAAGAACTCTGAATAATTACGCTTGAAAAAGCACAATTTCATGCACGAATAACTAATCCCTACAATCCATAGGGTGATAATGTTTTATTTTTCATTTGCTTGTTTCTTTGGCTTGTTTCTTTCTTTTCACTTTTTTTCTAAAACAAGCTACTTTTTTATTCATTTTTTTTTTCGAGTGACGCCCCTGGGATATTTAGACTTCACCGTTTTGAGCAAGTAAAATGACGGTTTGACGGCCACTCGTGATAGATTTTGACGTCAGAAGAAGATTCCATAAAACCTCTCATACTAAAAGTCTGATCAGCCTCCGCAATATAGTATAATCTTGGTCTCTAACCTCAAATATACTCGCTTCAATGGGAAGTTTAAATTTCCAAATAGTCTTGAGAGCAGAAGCTTCGTCAATAATTTGATAAAGATTACGACAATTTTTAATTTAAACATGTTTCGGCAGTGCTGCTGCCATCATCAGTAATTTAATGAGTGATCGATACAATGTATGAGCTTATATATAATATATCAGTATGAAGAACAAAAGAACATTGAAGTATGTGATTACAGTGAAAGTTTTAAATTTACATGAGAGACTTGTTGATTTAAAGAGGGCTTTTCCCAAAGGATGTGAATGGCTTCCTTAATTTTCAATTGGAAGCCAGTTCTGGCCTGATCAAGTATCTTAAATGATTCACTGGAGCATAACTGGCTTCCAATTGGCTTCCAATTGAAAATTAAGGAAGCCATTCACATCCTTTGGGAAAAGCCCTCTTTAAATCAACAAGTCTCTCATGTAAATTTAAAACTTTCACTGTAATCACATACTTCAATGTTCTTTTGTTCTTCATACTGATATATTATATATAAGCTCATACACCTAATTGCAGAAAGGTTGTCCACCTCGGAAAAGCACATTTACACATTTACACATTTGCACTTTTACAAGCGCTGAAATACAACTATCCACCTGAAATCTTCTGTATAAGGCCGCGGCATTCTTATGGCAGTATACTTCTACTGAATCTATTGACTCTGGGTTCCACTTGCGCAAAACAAATATACACGTGATGTTGCGAATGTACAAATGTGTAAATGTGCTTTTCCGAGGTGGACAACCTTAATGCAATTAGGTGTACATTGTATAGATCACTCATTAAATTACTGATGATGGCAGCAGCACTGCCGAAACATGTATAAATTAAAAATTGTCGTAATCTTTATCAAACAAGACGCTCAATGAGCGTTCACTCGGGCATTGTGAAAAGGAAAATGTCAGTTGTTCGAGGAAGTACTTGAAAATGAATGCCAGTTGGTTGAAGAACAAGGACAATGTCAGCTGCGCGAGGAGAGACCTGACAATGACTGACAGTTGCGTGACGAGGGAGACTATGTATATACATGTATGTGTCGAGTTCATTTGATTTGCCTTTGAGTTCATTTGATTACCTTTTGACTTTGAGTTCAATTGATTTGATTTTGATGAGTTTGTGTAAAGGCCCCCTCTCTAGCTTCAGATCCCGAAACGTCGAGTTTGGAATCGAGTTCGGGTTCGAGTTACGGTTCGAACGTCGAATAAAACAAGGACATCTTCTTCAATACAATATAATTTCTCTGACGTCATGACAATCAGTGACAGTTGAGTGACGAGGGAGACTATTAGTCCGGTGAGTACGAACATGATACGTCTTGAGGTTGCATAGGTCAGATGGTTCCGATAACGGCCTCGCGTTTGTTTAAAAAAAAATATATTTTAAGCGAGCTTCTAGTCCTTTTACCACTTCTAGTCATTGAACGATGAACTAGAATCCTGACCTTTTAATAGCTTGAAGATCTACAGCTGCTTTCAAAACTAAGATTCATAATCTACTTGAGTCCTCTCCTTTATCTTTTCAAATCTGCGGAGTAATCTTGAAACTCCGGATACGATTAAATACGTCGCATACTCGTCATTTTGAAGCCGAACAAAACTACTACTACTACTACTACTACTACTACCGAAATCCGCATTTTCTAACTCGGGCGGCCTGCGGCCTGGGCCCGAGTAACAAGACGCTCAATGAGCGTTCACTCGGGCATTGTGAAAAGGAAAATGTCAGTTGTTCGAGGAAGTACTTGAAAATGAATGCCAGTTGGTTGAAGAACAAGGACAATGTTGCGAGCGCGTTGCGTGACGGAACTAAGAACGGATGCGAGGGAGACTAGGACAATGTCAGCTGCGCGAGGAGAGACCTGACAATGACTGACAGTTGCGTGACGAGGGAGACTATGTATATACATGTATGTGTCGAGTTCATTTGATTTGCCTTTGAGTTCATTTGATTACCTTTTGACTTTGAGTTCAATTGATTTGATTTTGATGAGTTTGTGTAAAGGCCCCCTCTCTAGCTTCAGATCCCGAAACGTCGAGTTTGGAATCGAGTTCGGGTTCGAGTTACGGTTCGAAACGTCGAATAAAACAAGGACATCTTCTTCAATACATATAATTTCTCTGACGTCATGACAATCAGTGACAGTTGAGTGACGAGGGAGACTATTAGTCCGGTGAGTACGAACATGATACGTCTTGAGGTTGCATAGGTCAGATGGTTCCGATAACGGCCTCGCGTTGGTTTAAAAAAATATATATTTTAAGCGAGCTTCTAGTCCTTTTACCACTTCTAGTCATTGAACGATGAACTAGAATCCTGACCTTTTAATAGCTTGAAGATCTACAGCTGCTTTCAAAACTAAGATTCATAATCTACTTGAGTCCTGTGTCTCCTTTATCTTTTCAAATCTGCGGAGTAATCTTGAAACTCCGGATACGATTAAATACGTCGCATACTTGTCATTTTGAAGCCGAACAAAACTACTACTACTACTACTACTACCGAAATCCGCATTTTCTAACTCGGGCGGCCTGCGGCCTGGGCCCGAGTAATTATTGAAGTTTAAACTAATTTCACTTACTAAACAGGGGTCCAAACAAAATTTCGATTTGGTGCTCAAACAATCAGAGAAATATATTCATATTTGTTCGAATTGCGCTAGCTGCCTCGAGTCTCAGGGGTTCGTCGAGGGAGGCTCTTACAGCGCTCACAGAATTAGTTTGAATCCATTCATGAATAGATCGATGGGACAGCGTGGCGTGAGGTACCGACCTATATAACGCCTACTTTCATGCGATCAGTATCAGTAGCAAATGATCTATAGACCCTTTTAATAAATCCCACAATACATGATTTTCCGCGCTTGACGTCAAACTTATTCTTTTGAATTCTATTCAAAATATACAAAGACTGAAATCTTACAGATTACGTCACTCTTTATTGAACCTCTATCATAGCATACACATCAATAACGCAACATTTGAAACGTCTCAAATGAAAACAAACATAAAACCTTGATAATACAAGGGAAACTTTGTTCTTTTTCTAACAAAATGCAAATATTCATTTCCATTCGTCTCTAATCAGGAATAAATCTTCACGAACAATGGTGTGACGAAAGATTGTACTCACTGTCCGTTATAACGGGTTGTAAAAAAGTGCCCGTTGTCCGTTTTAACGAGTGTCCGTTATAACGGAGTCTTTTTAACAGAAAATGTATCACCTTTCCGCCGGGACCTATAAAACTGTCCGTTATACCGGGGTGTCCGTTAGGCAAGGTTCCACTGTATACGCCCTATGCACGAGTGCTGATTTTCGAGATCAGGATACTAGAATCTTTTGACATAAAAATAACCACTGCCATCTGAAAAAGCAATTATTCAGCAATATTTTTGGAAATTTTCAAAAGTATTGGATAAAATCCCGCGAAGATATCGTAAATGACATTTATAGGGTTTAGTATGGGATTTTGCCGTCATGCGTACACAGCCTCGTTCTGATGTACATCAATTTTCTAAATTGCATAATTTCAAGGTTTAACACGTTCCACTAAAAGAACATATTTATATAAGATAAGTGTAAAAGTTTTAGGACGAAATGACATGTCCTTGCGGAGTTATGAACGTTTTTAATTCTGAAAATACACCAGAACGAGGCTGTGTACTCATGACGGCAAAATCCCATACTAAACTCTATAAATGTCATTTACGATATCTTCGCGGGATTTTATCCAATACTTTTGAAATTTTCCAAAAATATTGCTGAATAATTGCTTTTTCAGATGGCAGTGGTCATTTTTATGTCAAAAGATTCTAGTATCCTGATCTCGAAAACCAGCACTCGTGCATAGGGCGCATTACTATACCCGTGAATGTTGGCCGCAGTTTCACGTGAACAGGCAGTTGCACGTGATTGTGGCGTGTTGTTGTCGTACGAGCTATATAACAAATCACTTACTGACTGTTCCCTCGGGAAACAGTTAATTTTCCCCTCGACTTCGCTTCGGGTTGAGATTCTCGGGAAACAAAATTAACTGTTTCACTCGAGACCAGTCATTTTACTGAAAAGTGTTCAACATTCCGCTCAAATTTTTCTTTCCCTTGGAAAACGTAACCTAGCCTTCAGAGGAAATGAGTTTTCCTTATGAAAGACTGAATAGCTAGCTAGTCCATTCTTTTCCCTCAAGAATCAGTCGTTCCGAGTTTCAGTAGAACCATTCTCCGCTCGTTCGGGTCTACTGAAACCCGGGGGGGGGGGGGGGGGGGGGGGGGGTTGGAAGTTTGGAGGTACTCCCAATAATTACATGATATATATGTGCGGCGGTACAGGGTCCAGGTTTTGGGCCATTTTATTCTCTAATCCAGGTAAAATGAACGCACAAAAAATCATTCATCCAGGTTATAGCCTAAAAAACACCTATTAATTTTTAATAATTTGCATGTGGTATATCGGCGTTTCAGTATAATGGCGTCAGTCAGACGTAAAGGTGTTAGAGTGTTAGTCTAGCAAAATATCCTGATGAATGCATCGTATCAGATCGTCAAAAAAAAATCGTAAATCCAGGTTTTTTTATTTGGGAAATTCGAAAATCCAAGTTTTTTTATTTGGGAAATTCGTAAATCCAGGTTTTCGAGTGACAAATTCCAAAAACAGGGTCCAGGTCGCACATACCTAACCATTTTTTAACCAAGTACCCCCCCCCCCCCCCCGGACTGAAACTCGTTATAAAAAAGCTTTATATCGAGGGTCGGGTCTTTTGTACGAGAATATTCAACAACGACGACAACTGAGCCCACATGAATATTAACATTGTGTGTAATAAGCACGTTCCGTAACCCTCTTACGTTTTACATTATTGTACTACATTCTGGAGAGAAATGTTTGCCAGTTGCCCATTTGTCCCTCCATTCCGCACCAAGCTCACGGTCAGTTAGAAACGAGCGTTACTGGATCCGAGTAAATACAACAATTTCAAAAAATGTGTCACCGTCAAAATTAACAAGACCGCAGAGGACGTCGGTAGTTTTCGCTTGATTAATTTATTCATTATGCCGATTTATGAATAAATTAATTACCAATTAAAAAATACCGACATCCTCTACGGTCTTGGCTTGTCGCTTTTAACGGCGACAACAAATTTTAACATTGGTGTATATTCCAGGCGCTCACTAAATCCAATGAACGGAAACTTGGGGCAAATAAAATTGCTCAATCACGTGACTATGACGTGTAGAATTTTAAACGATTAACCAACATTTGCAATCCATAAAAGATTTCTTACAAATCTATGCCATCCTAGCTTACTTGTCCTGTAAAAATGAGCCTTAATTCATTAAAAAGGTGATTACATTAAAATAATATTCTCTTACAATTTAAAAGCCGTGCAAGATCATAACTAAATTTATTAGCATTGTATTGTATTTACCCTGTAGACTGGGCTACCTGTGTACCTATTACCCCCTTACTACTGGCACTAGTGACACTAGAGTGGTTCAGTTAACCCGTGAAATAAGTTAATAGCCCAAAGCAAAACAAAGTCTGATATTGTATTGTACAGCATTTTTAGACAGTACAACCACTATACCGGGTCTGTGGCAAATACATTGGAAGACTGGGTACTAGTTATAGACCGGGTACCAAAACCATCGAGAGTAGTTCTTAAATTTTGACATCTCCAATTTAAAAACTGTATAGCCTATATATCCAGTGTACTGGAGGAAGAACTTTGAATCCATTCAAGTGATATTTCCACTAGTATTTTATCCAGAGAAAATACTTTAAAAAAATTGTAACTAATTCAGCCAATCAAAACACTTGAACCCAGTCTCCCAATATTTGTCACAGACCTGATAGACTAGTGTCACTAAGGCCGTGTTTACACTTGGTGGTTTACTAAAGTAAACGAGTTACCGAACCTTGGTAGAAATTAGAAAACTATTGTTTGTTGAGCAGTTAACCTTGGTTTTCTGATTTGTACCTTGGTAAAGCGCTCAAGTGTAAACACGGCATACGACATCTCTATTTTTAATAAAGGGGAATTGGGTTGGACCTTGGTGTAAGAACCTTACATACTACACTGTATCGCTAAATTTAAAAATACTCACAACAATTCATTGATATATGGATTCATCGATACAGTAGTCAAAGTGTTTAGAGATCTTTAGAACTTAGAACGAAGTGATTGATACACGCAGTGAAGAGATAAATCCCTTACACTGAGGTAAACCTGGGATTTGTTGCTTGTACTGTTGGTTGGTTTTTAATTGCTGTATATTATCTAAAATTAATAGTCATTATTGATACCTTTTTTGGTATAACTAAATTAGCATGTTGTGGCCATCAAATCATATGGACCAAGTAAATGGTAGATGTTTGTAAGAGGAACAATGTACCCAGCAGCACACATCCAACAATTCCCAATCATGAGAGATTTCAACCTCCCCCTCCCTAAATTTGGGAAAAATAATGCCTTGTGGTGATTACTCAATATTATGCCCCCTCCCCCTTCCAAAGCCCTTTATTGTGAATCAAAGCCCTTTTGGTAGCTACTACCCATTCACACAGAATGATGTGCATTTCGGACAGCAACACTAGATTGGAACAAGTAAGACAACATGTGATGGTAGGTCATAGTTTCACGACACTACCAACAGATTGCACGCCAGTAAGAATTAAATAATAGTCCTATTACTATATACACTTATACACTGTACAGTGAAATACGTCACGTGATAAGCACGTGACAGGCCACGTGATAGAACACGTGGTGAGCCACGTTATATAGACAACGTTAATATTGACCAAGATATGAAGACATCTTCCATGGTTCTCTGCGATTTATCGATACTTGTGTTATTTAAAATCTGCAAGCTTTGGTGACAATGCACATTACTTCATCGGCCAGCCAACAATATTTCTTTACTGTCTTGTCTGTCACGACAGTGAGAACGCAATAGCAACACAATCCAACTGTCACGCAAAAGTAACGCAGTCCAACTGTCTCGTAATAATACTGCATTCCTACTGTTACGACAAAGATGATGTCATTTGTTTGTTGCCATGGGAACCACGAGTGACGTCACTGCCATCACAATTTCAATTCATTAGCAACTTTCGATGCGATGTTCTTGAAATTAATAGCAGTGCCAGCAATGCGCTTAAAGCGTACGCCGTTGAGTGACAGACGAGGTAATTTGCATACTTCCATTTCCCACTGCACGTGGTTATTCTCTGGCGGGCTGCCATGGCAACAGTGCATAAGATATTTCTCTTTCCGTTCATAATTACAGTTATTGGCCTCGAGGACCTTGACAATTTCCTTGAACATATCGTACGGGTCCAAAGTGCTTGTAGTCTTCATACTCCACGTGAATCGAAGCGAGCGGGGTTTGTCATTCGAGTCTCCAACGGACCTGGTAGTACAAGAAACGGGACATTATATGACTCACTGATCACGTGATCTCCACATCCAAATCACGTAAAAACCTCACAAATGCTCAGACAAACGGCCGGCCAAAAGGTGGAATTTTACACCTGCCTTTTTCTCTGCTTTCTGAATGAGAGTCTAGCGAGCGTTCTTCGAAGAGACCGAGACCTCGTCCGCCCACTGGCCCCTGGATCGGGTGAGGACTTTGAGCCTGATCCCCCGCCTCCACGCGCCCTTGAATGCAAAAAATCAGCGCCGTCAAACCCCTGATGGCCGCACCCAAGACCAGTTAACACAGTGGTCACTAGGTTTGGCGGCGGCACACGGGGACCTCCTTGCAACACACGCACAATAATTACATAAGAACACAGCGTTATGACAAGTTAAACAAGTACGGTACCAACAAGAGCCGCGGAGAGAAGGGGAGTGGCCGTCATCACCCAGAGTAGTATCACACGTATTAACGCTGGTGCAAAGTGCAAAACTAAAGACAGAGAGGTGGATCATCGCATACATGAACCTGTGCTCAAAAAACCTACAGACAAGTGTTTAAAGATCTTGTAGAATCGGCTTACTAAACTAAGGCCTACGGCAAACGTCGAACCGAACCATGAACTTAATTCAGTCGAACCTATTAATTTTGTGGATACACTGCATTAAACCTTTATTATTTTTATCATTATTGTTAAATAGGCTGATGGATAGTAATAATATGATGGTTCCGTGATTATAATTTGCTGAGAAGGCTTATTCTTAATAGGATCGGCGCGACTTAAGTTCGACGTTTACATTAGGCCTAACAGTCTTTAAAATGAATGCTTAAATCGTTTAAGCGAATGTATCGGGTTCATTAATAGAGGCGTTAATGAGGTTAGCTAAAGATAGCAAGTTAGTAAGGTGTTTATCAACCTAGAATAGACGCAGCGGCATTATCAGCAAGGAACACATGGTCGGACAGGTCATGCACGCGAGTTTCGGCCTCTCTTGGCCTTTGAGCAGACGGTCTGGTGTACCACAATTTGGCCGGCTTTTGACAACGACAATGACATAGTGATAAGGTACCTAAACAGTGCCAGGTAGTCAGCCGAGGTCTGATGACCACTCCCTTCTATCATCTCTTCCTGGTCAGACAAAGCAAACATTTGAACTCACTACTCCATGCACAGGTATTTTGTTAGCTCCGTCACGTGGTTATTGGTGTTTAGTGAAACAAAAGGTACATGCACACAGGAAATCATTAACGCACATAACAGTGTACAATAGAAAGGTACAGACGTTCTACTGAGTATTTAGTCTCTTATTTATGGTGTTATGTCTTAATTAATATACGACAAGGTGATCACATTAACAATACAAACACCAAAAAAAAACAACAACAACACACACAAAAAAAAACAAACAAACAAAACAAACACCATAGAAGTGTAAAACAAGGCACGAATACCACCCAACGTTTCTGCCAGTCACACGTGTTGTTAGTCCTAGAATGACTGGCAGACGATGGATGGCCGGAGGGTCCCACGTGTGCGTACAACACAAAACTACTGTAACATGGGGAACAAGGTGGCGTAACGTTTACACATGCATACACACGTATCCGTTATGTATGTCGGGAATTAAAGTAATCATGCATAAGCACTCAGTTTCAAAATCAAAACAACAACAAAACAAGGATCTAAAGTTTGGCGTTACGCATGCAAACGTATGTATTCGTTTGTCCGTTTCAAGTATTTGTTGTAGCCAAATAAAATTGGTGTGTGCGTATTGCGATTACGCATGTAAACGTATGTATTTTACGTGCGTATTCGGAGCCATCTAACAGTGTTTACGGATACAAATCCACGCAGTAGTTTGCTCGCATGTGTGTCTAAACTAACCCCAATAACACGTATGTCCTAGGAGCGATTACGTAGAAACATGATCAGATTAAAGGTTAGTAGAAGAGGTTAGGCGGAGCTCTAGGTAGCGTTATCATACAATACCTCACCATGCTAGACCACAACATGTGCCATGTTGCAAGGAAGTGTCACCTCACATGGAGCTTGGTGAATTTACACGTTTTCGAGTCCGTTAAATGTTGTGTAGAATGACATGCCTAACGGTGACCGTTGGTTATCACGAATTTCAGAAAGCATAGAAAGAGAGGTATGGGACTAATGATTGCGTCTCATCCGTTAGTCAGAGCGCATGCGTCAATACAAAGAATTATGGGATGTTTCAAACACTAGGCGAATAACACTACACAGCACTATTGTACATTGCTAGAGTGATTATACCTTGCCCGTGAAAACATAGTAAGATTGAGGCCCCGTCCACACTAATGCGTATTCGTATCGTTTTTTGTATTGTTCTCCGTCCTCAAGGGAATAGAAAACAATGGAAAATGCTGCGAATACGGAGTAGTGTGGCCGTCCCACCAACTATACATCTTTATTTCACGGGCTTAGTGATATCACTCTATGCAGTGCTAATTAACCGGTAGTGCTCTATGACATTAGTGTCACCACTATTCAAGCTGCATAGTTTGAACGTGCATCAGTGTCAAGGTTTTGGAATTAAAGATGAGAGGATGTGAGGAGGGTGTGGGGATGTGGGGAGGGGTGTGGGTGTGGTGAGGGTGTGGGGTAAGGATTTGTATAAGTCGCACATGCTCCGCGTTTACAGATGTGACTTTACACGATGTAGTTAGTCCCATACTACCGAAACTTTCCTATCCGAGTTACATTACACCGGCTATATCACCAAACTACTACCTCGAATATGGTTCTTCTTATGTGAAGCAAGTATGACTTGCTATTATTACATCATAGTATATAATTATCATTACAATTTGATTTTATGCTACGTACAGGGAAAACCTAAACAAAAAGAGTATTACTGCGAGAATTATGAACGAAGAGTAAAACGAATGCATGAGAAGAAAAATGAGAAGAAAATAAAATAATTAAAATGTAAAACAATTAAAGCAAAGCAAAATTAATAGAGAATTAAATTGAAATCAAATCTGAATAAATTACAAGGATGGGAGAAGAAATGAAAAGTGAAAGAATGAAAGAAATGGGATGGAAATGAAATATTAGAAGCGAGGAAAGTAGATAAAACCGTAACTCACTCCCAATCTAAAGCACTCTCTCTCTTGAGTTTATATCTCCAAGAGAGAGAGAGAGAGAGAGAGAGAGAGAGAGAGAGAGAGAGAGAGAGAGAGAGAGAGAGAGAGAGAGAGAGAGAGAGAGTATTAAGTGTTCTTTCAAAAGATGAAAGACTTTGAGTAAGGGACTTGTCAGAAATTAACAGGGGGAGGGGAAAGGGGTGGAGAATTTAAATTGAGCGTTGAAAATGTTGTGACCCTCCCCTAGCAATGAGAATGAAATTTCCTGACCCTCCCCTTGGGCTTGGCCTAAATACCAAAATACTCCCTTTTTCACTGCCTATTTTTCATGACCCTCCCTTTTCAAGGGGCTCAAAAAGTCATGACCCTTCCCATTTTCCACCTCCCTCCCCCCCCCCCCCCCCCCCTGCTAATTTCTGACAAGCCCCTAACCCACCCCAAATTAGGGATGATTTCAAGGGGTCTATACTACTGGAGTGTACTTGTAAGTAATGTCAACATAAAGAAAATATACAACCTGACTGCAGGATTATCCTACCTCTTACTAAACCGTGATGTTAGTTTACTGAACAAAGACGGTCTGTTGGATACTCCAGGGCTGTTTGGGTCATTAGCTCTTGAGAGGCCGTCATCTCGCTGTCTTTCCCTAGCTGTTCCACTATGGAAGGTGCTACGGGCAGGCATGTTACGAGTACCGAGCCTTGAAGGTACGGGTATATTGGAGTTGGGAGTAGAGCTAGAGAATAAATGAACAATTATTTAACTTAGTGGGTGGATTGAGCTTGTCAAGTACACTCATTCATAAGCAGCAGCAGTAATAATAATAATAATAATAATAATAATAATAATAATAATAATAATAATAATAATAATAATAATAATAATAATAACAATAACAATAATAAGAATAAGAATAAGCAGTACGATTAAGGTGGATGATATATAAAAAAAACAGAAGTCAGAGACAAGCACTGCATAATCAATAATGTAAGGTGGATGATCTTCTAGTCTATAAACTGGTAGCACGAGACACAAGGAATGGCATGGGACAAAAGGAAATAATACAACAATCAAAACAAATAGAAAGTAAAAGAAATAAAAAGAGAAATAAAAGAGAAGGATCAACGAAAATATAAGATTAAGAATTAGTGATTAGTGATAAAAGACACACGCTTATAAATAGATTATTGTTTTATGTACTGATTGATTATCTTTATAATTTTATTACCGACTTTTTACGTTTATTTCAACTATTTTATGATTAATATTAATGCAATTTAACAGGGCGGTGATGCAGACACTCACCCAGGCCTATATCTATCCTCATGATGCGATGCAACAGGGGGTAGAGATCTACGGACTGGTTCAAGGCGATTAGTTAAACCTGGTTTAGGTGGTGGCGGTCTACTTGGTCCAGCCTCTGGAGGTAAGGTACTACAGGTACTACTAAAAACCATAAAAACAAGCCATGGACTTATAAACACCAATGTTTACTTAATGTTCAGATTCTTAATGTTCAGATTTACATTATCATTATTCTAGAATAAGTGTGATCAAAACACAAATTCTCCTCTAGATTTCAAAGTATCAACAGGAGAATTCAGATTCTGATCAGAGATTATGTACATGGTTATTTATGTTTATTGACAGCCTTCAGTTATAGCATTTAGAGTTACTTTAAACTTTCCCCTTTTACTAACTTATTTCTCATTTCAATTTGTTAATGGATTCCAATGTAAGTGCAAATGTTTATTTTGTTAGCAGTTTAATAACTACATCAAATAAGGTATTTGATTTGAATCAATGTTTTACTGATGTATTTCAAGGACGTTATAGCAAAAAAGAGCACTCTCAATACTATCGTTCTACTGTTGTCAACCAGTTCAAGGGATCAAAATATATTGCTATAAATTGGTAAGCAAATTGACATTATATAATTGAAGGGCTCCCTGCAAGAACAACGTAAGTGATCTCTGATCAAAATCTAAATTCTCCTCGAGATTCTTTGAATTTCACAGGAGAATTTGGGTTTTGATCACAAGTCACTTACTCCGTTCTTGCAGTGACCCCTTCAATTGGGGTTTGACACTATTATTGACGCTGCTCTGGTCAAGCACATTTGAAAGACAGACATCGCAGTAGCCACTTGATCGGCATGTTTGATGTTTCCGATTGCAAACTGACCAGTTGCAACTTTCGTTTCAATTGGTAAAACAGGTAAAAAGGCAGCTACATTGCAACCAGTTCTGGTGTGGGTTGTATATCAACAGTTCCATCGTAGACAGTATTGCGTTGGGTTGCACATGCACCAGCAACAACCTTCTCCGACTGTAACCATAACAACAAACTGCAATAGCCATATTAACCTCCCCTTACCTTGGTTGTTCTTTGCCTTCTATTTGTGTTGAACCAGTTTGCGTAGAATTATTCCTTTCCTCTCCCTTTTCTCCCGCTCGTCGTTCACATACAAATGTATTTCGACGAGACATGCCCGGTGGCATACTATGTTGCTATGGAAACAGAAGTAAACAAGTTATGCATTTGGCATTGTTAATAAATTTGATGCCTAATATCAATGCTGGACTATTGTACGAATAAGCTCTATCATGTAGCATGTTGGTAATACAATTAAAAGGTACATAGATGGAACTGACAAAAGTAACCGGCACTGATTTTTTTTTTTTTTTTTAACCGGCACTGATAATTTTAAATGAAAGTAGTCTCAGAGTTCACCAGTTGCGTTTGCATCAGTTGTGATTGCGTCAGCTATGCATCAGAAGACTTACCCGTTGTGCCCTTCCTCTACTTCTTGTATTATCTTCCCTTTCAGGGATTTCAGCTTTGTTAGGGTTGGATGCCCTGCCTATAGTTGTTGGAAGTCTCTCTTCTGGCACTGCTACTCCTGCTTGTCTTTCCGTTGCAGGTCTAGTTGACGGCCGTCCTTGGGGTGTTGGTATGGCACTATCTACCGTGGCAGCAGTCCTAGTAAAGTCACATTGTAGAAAACCAGTTACCATCAATTGGAATCAAAAGTTAATTGAGAAGTAAACAAAAAAGCCAAAAGAAGCCAACCCAGTCAAGTCTACGAATGCCCCCCTACCTATGCCCCCTTGGGGTAGGTTGTCTTCCCTCCCCTGTTGTCGATCTGTGACCACTTCTTTCATGAGGTCCGTGTGAATATCTTCTAGGTAATTCTCTATCGGTACGATCACGTGCCCGTGAACTTGTTGTCCGTGCTGGCCGTACTGGTCTTTGACTAGATCCTGATGATGAATCGGATTGCCTTATTGAACTACTACTGTTCATTAGAGGATCACTTGGGCCATTAACCTGTAAAGAGTGTAAAAATACATTGTTACTTGAATAAATTTTTTTAAATGTTTTTCGCTTTTTCTTTATTGATTTACAAAATTTCCACTTCTTTATTTATTTACAAAATTTCCATCTTAAATGACAAAATGGTGGTGGTTTTGTGGATGAAGACCTTGAGTGCGAACATGGCATCAGTAGGGAACACAAATATTATTGTTTTGTTGGAAATGTAGAATGTTTTCAATTTGGTTTGACATTTTGGTGTCGGGGGTGGATTTAGGGTAGGGTGAAGGAGGCGCACCTCCCCTTTTTGCCGAAAACATTCTTTACATAAAATGTGGCTGAAACCAATGTCATATGCCAAACTACGATATAAAATGTCCTTGTTTGACAATGTTGAGAATGAAGACATCACTACATGTAGGTTATATGCACAGATGTGTTTTAATTCCTGGACCATGATGATGGTGATGATAAAGGTATGCTTACATTTCGTAATGAGATGGTCAATCTTCTCTCATCAAGCAACAAATATGTCGCCATTACTTCATCATATCGATTGTTTGAAAGGCTTTCTTGTATTTCTTCTTTTGTAAATCCCATTTGTAGCATAATTTCTAGAAGATACAATTTTAGATATAAATACACTGATAGAAAGCATTATATAAAAATAAATAAATAAATAAATAATAATAAATAAAATAATAATAATAATAATAATAATGACATTATTTTGAGGGTAGACACGTAATAGTGAAAATTCACTAATAATCTTGTAAGAATTAAT
The DNA here is from genome assembly GCA_033675265.1 of Actinostola sp. cb2023. Taxonomy (NCBI): domain Eukaryota; kingdom Metazoa; phylum Cnidaria; class Anthozoa; order Actiniaria; family Actinostolidae; genus Actinostola; species Actinostola sp. cb2023. Next base: position 25,514 of record JAUJYZ010000928.1, on the reverse strand, counting down.
GGAACTAGAAATAGGAATAAAATAGGAATAGAAACTTTATTTAGACACGGTAGTTTTAACAGTAACTACAAATGGTTTACATAAAAGAATGTTTCTATTCTAGGTTTTATTATTAATAAAAATATAAAAATAATTTTATGGAGTTGTATAATCAAATGAAGCTCAAAGCTACTGCACAAAGTACAAATTGAGTGTTAGCTTATGCCATCTACGGCATCATCATCAAGGTGTTATCTAAAGTGTTTTAAAGACCAGTTGCTTACCGATTCTGTTTTCATCTTTAAAATCTGGAGTGGGTTCTAAGTAGGGTTTAAGCTCATTTAATTCACATCCTATATTCATCCATTTGTCTGACATTATTTGCTGAAAGAAGTACAGAAACAAAGGTATTAACTACTGCAGTGATCAACAATAAGTCAGATAATATAAATCAATCAACCAATCAATCAATCAATTCACCATTCAATCAATTTTTCTTTCCATCAATCACTCAAACAATGGTTACAGTATGGACACTCGAACTGTGAACACTTAGGTTTTTTCTAACACATACCGGTATATATAAATTATCAATTGAGCAAATTGATCAGAAAAATGATATATTTTGATCACTAAGTGTATTTAAACTCAATGCTCCATTTGAGAGGCTATGAGGCAATAGAAAGTTCGAAAAAAACTCAAAGTGTTCACGGTTCGAGTGTCCACACTGTAATTAATATCATTGGTTCCCATTAGAACAGATGTTGTATGACCATGTCTTGACATGCTGGTGCCTTGAGCATGATGTTTTAGTATTTCATAAGAATCCCTACCATGACAGTGCCATGGTTTTTCAGAGTGATACAAAATATGCTCCACTCCAGTACTAACAACACACCTTCGCTATATTTACAAGTATTAATTACAGCTACAGTATGGATATTTACCTCTAATCTAGCTCTTTTCTGTGGATTAATAACTAAAAATCTTTTCAGGAGGTTTTCACAATCTGGGAAAGAACAAAATAAGTGATTTTACAAGAAAATGTCAAATATCACAAACTGTGGGTTTACCTCGGTGTAAAAACCTTACAACTGACGTAACTGCTTTTTTCTTTTCACTGTGTGTATCAATCACTTCGTTTTAAGTTCTAAACCTTTGCAGTACTAGTACTAGATTGATAAATCCATATCTCTATGAATTATTGTGGTTATTTTGAAAATTAGCGATTCAGTAGTCGTACAATGTTTACAAGTACGCAAGGTTCTTACACTGAGGTCATGCCCATACTGCACGTGTATGTTGTGGTTGAATTTCTTCAACTAGTTTAACTTTTTGTGAGGGTTGCCTTAAAAGTTTAGGGTTTTATAGTGGGGTAAGCAATACATGTGTTTAGGTTTTAGAGGATTTAAGAGGATTATGTAAGTGAAACAATGTAAACCAGTGAAAACTTTGAACCACAACATATAAAATACATTTGAACAAACCATTAATAATAATAATAAATAATATTTATTTTTTGAAGATAAACATGGATTCATCTACACGATTTTGAAGTTTAATGGACTCCGAGCTTTCGGGTCAATTGACCAATCATCAGGGAGAGAGTGGAATCAGGGAAATAGTGGAATCCACTCTTTCCCTGACGATTGGTCAATTGACCCAAAAGCTCGGAGTCCATTAAACTTCAAAATCGTGTAGATGAATCCATGTTTATCTTCACATAATGAACCCTACACACAAACAACCTCTAAATATTTATTTTACTTTAATAATACCGTAAATGCTCGATCAAGCGCCCTGCTTCCAATAAGTGCCTCCCTCGAATAAGTGCCCCACCCTAGAGGTCTAAAAAATTTATAAGCACCCCCTTCCAATAAGCGCCCCCCTTCTTCCAAGAAGTGCCCCCCTCCCCCTAAAAGAAATGCAGAAACTACTCTCTTGTATTATTTAATAAAATAAAACTTGCATTTACCAAGTACCACACGGTACATGTTTACTATTTTTATTCACTGTATACAGCGATTTGCAAAAATTCTGTAAAAATCAATATCGATCGATATATCAATATATCGGGTGCATTGTGGGTAATTTTCATCATAAAATGCCCGATTAAGCCCTCTAAAGTTAATTTGTTTCAATTGTTTTTTTCACACACATACTACAAAGGTTACTTGGGTTTAGATCCAGGCTTTATAATAGCTAAAAACAAAGAATTAGGATTATGCAAATTACTATATAATTTTACAGAATTTTTGCAAATCGCTGTATAGCTAATTGCATAATCGTTGTCGGGTTGAAAATCATAAATCATAGAAGCTAAGACCGCAAGGATGGATGGGAAATCAGTTCATGACCCGCATTACATACAGATATATTCAATTTTCTCGTAGTTTTGAAGGTATATGAGCTATTTAACTAAGATCCTACAAGTCTGGATAAAAATGTCGATGATTTGACGGTGTCATTTGAGAGTTTTAATTTCCCAGAATGCCTTTTGGTCATATCTTTCATGATTTACAACCCGACAACAACGATTATGCAATTAGCTATATGTATGTTACAGTACCGTACACCGATAATAAAGAAAACATTGAGTTCAACATCAGAGAAAAGAAATAAGCGCCCTGCTTCCAATAAGCGCCACCCTCGAATAAGCGGCCCCCTCTAGAGGTCTAAGAATTTTATAAGCACCCGGGGCGCTAAATCAAGCATTTACGGTAAGTTCTTAATAATATTTTTTATATTCCCGCCTTTTTTTTTTGCGATTTATTGAAGATTTAACTTCCAACTTTCATAATTTAAAATACTTCAAAATTATTTTTCATCTTATTGGGTAAGACGTGACTGGAACAGCAAGGAGGCGTGAGGGCACCAAACATTTTCAAGGCCGTTTTCTCCGTGATGAGATTTTTGAATTATCGGCATCGTATTTTTGAATTAATAGGGTATAATTAGATTCGATGGATTTCCATGGAAATTGGCAGATAGTTTTAGGAATAGTTGACGAGAAAAACTGTGTCAGGGATTTTCAATTTGTGTTTTTGATCAAAAGTTATGGCGCCGTAAAGAAAGACGTGACCTAAGAATTTCTTACTTAAACTTCAACTTTTGATATCTTTTGAATGGAGTCGAATATCAAAAATCCCTGGCACCATTTTGTAGATTGAAGTGTGCTGATTGACATGAAAGTAATTCCTGGACAAACAGAAGTAACGCAAAAGCGAGTAATTCGGTCAAAGAAGGAGCGGTGGTTTTCGAGGAAAAGGACTTGTATTGATAAATTTTAGACTTCTGTAAAACATAATAGCAACCATGTATTCTTCATTATCTAAGCTTTAGAATGATATATAGTTTTGTATAGATTCGTTAACAATTGAGAAAGTTACAGAGTTTCTCCGTGAAGTGCCTGCAAAGGTATACCATAACCTTAACACTACTTAATCGGTGACCTTGGACCATAGCTTAACTTAAGTGGTCCAGCGTAAGAGGCCGAACTGGGCATTGCGCTTAGCTATATGCAACACGCCATCTGATATGACAGCCTTACCACGCGATCTGCAATACATATCACGCCACTATATGGTATATTTCCGGCGGCAGTCACATAAATCAGATTATGTTTTTTGTCACATAATCTTGATTATTCTTAATATTTTAATAATAAGTTCTTAGAGTGCAAACAATATATACGTGAAACAGTACTACCTAATTAGTACAAAATAGCACTGATGAAACAATAGAAAACAATAGAGATAACACTATTTAGTAATAGTACTATTTCACGATTATATTGTTTGTACTCTATATAGTGCATTACAATACTTACAACTCTTTTTACTACGCGACCACTCAAGACTAAAGTTTCAACTGGTATGTTTGCAATAGACTTCCGTCGACCATAAACATCAAATGTGCACAAGAGTTGGCTACTTTGATGTGTAATTGCAAACTGACCTTGGCCTTGGGTAGCCACGTAGTAATGGTATATACTAGTATACATGAACAATCAATCATACTTTGTACTGCTGTACATACAGTACCTGTAGACATGTAAAAGGGTATTCTATACTTTCCTCTGAGTACTCGTTCTCGTAATTCCTACAAAATATCAGTACTGAATCACACACTTAACAAACATAATAGTACAAGTCATGGGAACTTCAATTCCCGTCTGGGCTCGGATTTTTCCGAGTCTTTATTTACGATTGACGAAACGCTACACACTACTACTTATGATACAAGTTTCTCTTGAAAAGTTTGGATTCTGTCGCAGTAAAATGGGTCAAGTTAGCAGTACAATATTTGTCTCGTGATTGAACGTCAAGTCAACATTTCTTCTTGAAATGATCTAGAGAGAAGTAAACAGGTAAAAAAGTGCCTTACAACAAGACCCTTTCTTGTTTCATCAAATTTTTTTTAACCATTTTTTTTACCTGTTTACATCTCCCTCAATCATTTCAAGAAGAAATGTCGACTCAATGTTCGATCACGAGACAAATATATTGTGATTACATGATACAAATTGCCTTGTCGCCGGTTCAAATTCCTGGCAGTCAATTTACCACTCTGGTGGTTTACATAGTAAGTACAGAAACATTGCTTTCCAAACTTTTCCATTTGCATCTGATAGCATTTTCTTACATATTTTCACTCAAGTGAACACACACATTTCCACATTTTAATTCCTACTTCATTGAATACAGTGCCTACACATGTCCGCATCCAATTCTCTCTCCCAACCCCTCTTAGAGAAAATCCCAGGATCCACTCATGGTTCCTACCTTTAAATTCTGCCCATCAAAGGGAAGAGAACCACTGACTAGTGTGTATAGAATCACACCCAAACTCCAGACATCAACTTCAGGGCCATCGTATTTCTTTCCCTGGAAGAGTTCAGGAGCAGCGTATGGTGGGCTTCCACAAAACGTATCTAGTTTATTCCCAGGGGTAAATTCATTACTAAATCCAAAATCTGCAATCTTGATGTTCATTTCACTATCTAACAGAAGATTTTCAGCCTGAAAACAAGAGTACAAAAGTAAGTTAAGATCAGACTGCTTTTGATGTATGGAATGAGAGTCTGCAATAATAATAATAATATTAAATGATACATTTCATGAAAGGTGGTAAATTTATTAAACTATACATTGGTTTCTTTTATTTATTTGTTTATTTATTAGCTTTACATCTAGTCATTTCAAGTTGTTAGACGACGCTGTACTCTTCAACAAAAGACACATGTACTTAGGTTAAACCTTAATTCAAAGAATAACCCATGGAATTTTAAAATGTTTCTGTTGGTCAATGTTTTTTTCACTTTCTCGTTGGAATTTGTGAATGATTTCCACTGACTCAAACCTAATTCTGAGTTACTGGTACAGCGGTATATGTGAATTCAAAAACCATCTATTATCATAACATTACTGCAGTATGTTGGAATGTGCCTTTATTCAGTAGCATCAATGAAGGTTTATCATGTAATTTCAAAACTCATAGGACAAAAAAAATGATTATCATAGCTGGAAATTGAGTAAAAATGTGAAGTTTGGAAAGGATCGCTTCAAAAATTACGAAGATATGAATTTTCAAAAATCGAAATTTTATATGAAAACCTTTGGAAATTAACGCTGGTAGGCAACTCTTGCCTACCAACAAAGGTTTTCATACAAAATTTCGATTTTTGAAAATTCATATCTTCGCAATTTGTGAAGAGATCTTTTCCAAACTTCACATTTTTACTCATTCCAGCTATGATAATCATTTTTTTGTCCTATGTTTCCTATCAGTTTTGAAATTACATGATAAACCCTCATTGTAGCCAATCTTTTTTTAATAATGCATTTTATTCAATACACAATTTGACAGTTATGTGACAAACAAATTGTAGCCAATCAGGGTGTGTGTTTGTTTTATATAGGTCAACCATTGCCACAGTTACTGCCTCAGACATCTGCACTCCAGCTGATGGCTCTGTGATATTACTACTTCTAATTCAACACCTTTACTAAGTGTTTTAAGACATAAAAAACAAATAACTGTCATTATAACTGTCATCTATATAGTATATTCTTTGTAATTTAGTTTTTATGTATTTATATTTTAGGTATGAATAATGCACATTTGATCATATACATATTATTATTATTATTATTATTATAATTTCTGACTGTCTGGTCCACACTACCAGCGCATCAAGAGTAAGATTTAGCATTTGCAGCGAGCACATGGTGTGATTACATGCTGAGTTGTTAATCCTATGTGATATTAATGTGAACCTCACCTTCAAGTCTCGATGGATCACATGCTTCTGATGACAATATTGCACAGCAGAAACAATCTACAAAAACAAAGTGTGTTTATTAGCCTATTAAAACCTCCTGTTAGCAACACATTTTGAAATTGAAATAGCCACATTGAGATTCTTTGTAAATAAAATAAGTTCTAATCACAACGAGGAAGATTTCTTGACACATTAAGGGTGGACTACCTATGTCTCGTTTATTGCTTTAAATCTACAGAAATTGAGGCTTAACAGGGAATATTAACTGTCATGGTCAATTAATACTTCAAAGAACTAAACAAACCACAACACAAAGTCAATTCAATTCAATTCAATTCTATGTAGAATAGACAATCAATCAAAGTGATTATAGGTAATAAATCTCTAGATGTACATTACGACAGTGTGGCTTGATATTACTTGAATATTATAAAATTGCTTAAATAATGCACAGTAAAAAAAAAGAAGATGAAATATACACAATTTGTTTCGTCGTTGTTTTAAACCAAATCTTGGTTCAACAATGATAACCATTCTCAGACTTATTCTATTCAACACGCACAACTTGTGAAGGATTATTACTAGGTAAATGGAATATTTAATTCCTTCACAAGTCAGCTGTCTGGCAACTCAATACTACATCATGAACAAACCACAATTATTACTAGCTTTGTAGGAATTATGTTACAGCATCCTTAATGTATAAAAATATGTGATGATGACTCAAGTTTACAAAAAATCAAATTGAAAAAAACCCCAACACATTCAGCCTTTTTGATCAAATGTACATGACATCACTGCCATATTGATTTAAATGAAACCAAATGATTGATGTCTATTCCACTGATGTTTGGGTGGATTTTAGTACAGTTACAGTCATTCTCAAAAACGTTGTCCAGATGAAAAGACTACAATACTACAATAAAGTCACGTGATTCATTATGTATTCAATTTCTGCACGCGGAACTGCGAGTTGATACCAGCGCCATTACATTCAGTTCTCACAATGCCGTGTACTTTTGCATCTCAAATTGAAATTCCACGCGAGGAAATTGAATACATAATGAATCACGTGACTTTATTGCAGTATTGTAGTCTTTTCATCTGGGATACATACAATAAACATTAGTGCAACACTTGCACAAGGTGTAACACATTGAAGGTGTACCTTCATCCTCAAACCAACCGTTCCAACCAGCAATTCTGCATTTCTGACCACAACGAGTGTTCACAAATGACATGATGTATTTATAAACTGGCTGACTGGAATAGTTGGGTTCAATGACTAACAAGACAATACCTAAGAAATGAGAATTACTGTCAGTACCTGGCGAAATTTAGCCCTAGCTTCTTTTTCTTTCATTCTTCCATGAGCGACAAGGTAATCGAAAACTTCACCTATGAGACAAATAGAAAAGAAATATTGAAAAATGGGAATTTATTTTCATGACGGCGTCATGTGACTACAAGTACCAGAATTAAGAATGTTGATTTGGGCATACAGTTTTAGTATGAAAGAAATAACGAGAAGATATCTCAGTTGGATTGCCATGTTTTACTGAATATTTCGGTCTCTAGATAGTGACCATCATCTGCAATGAGATGCAATGCAGATGATGGTCACTAGCTAGAGACCGAAATATTCAGTAAAACATGGCAATCCAACTGAGATATCTTCTCGTTATTTCTTTCAGAAGTACCAGAATGTTTTGGAAATTTTCTTTCTTATTCAGATTTTTATTCCCTCATGAGAATAGTAGGTGCTAATTATCTAACAAAAGAAAATGGGCAAAGCATTCTGGTACTTGTAGTCATATGATATCATCATGAAAATCGCCTATTGAAGAACATATTTCTATCTTCCAGATAATGGTTTAGAATTAATCAATGTAAACAAAGTAATGTTATCTACATTGAGTAGCCTATTATTATGTACAATGTATAATTCATTTTTATTTCTTTCATTAAAGTAGCGAGTAGAAAACAAAGGACGTACCTCCACTGGCATATTCCATGATTAAATACAGCGTCTTGTCAGTTTCAATAACCTCATAAAGTTTAACTAAAGAAATTGACAAGATTAGAAAACAAAATTTTGTGATCAACAAACAAACAAAAAAAAAACACAGCAAAAAAAAAAAAAGAAAGATAAAAGATAGATTATAGAATCATTTTCTGTTAGTTATCAAAACAATTTTCTTGAGTACCACGGCTCCCTGCTGAGAAGAAGATAAATGTTTGTCTTGTTTCTAACCAACATGTCGAGGTAGAAAGCATTATAGTACTATCTTGTTATCGATTACGAGAGGACACTTACCTATGTTAGGATGGTCGAGGAACTTCATTATCCGTACTTCTCTAAACAACTGAAGAAAATAGAAATAAGATGAATATCAAGTAATGGTTTAGGAATAAATAATAAATGAGAAAGCACTTTTCTCACCTATTCTAAATGTAGACAGAAGCATAAAAGTGTCAACAGACGGGAAATATGCTTGTGTTATCGAGATGTTGTTCATAAGTGAAGTTATTTGTAAAATCATTTTCATTATCAGAGAATCAAACAATATTTCCAATAACTCAAATAAATATCTTTGTATTGATGCATTATTCACAGCAGTATTTTAATAACTTCTAATTGGTCAATCCATGTGCGTAGTTTATGTCGAAAGGTTGTCCACAAAACTGCATGTATTACTGCAAACATTAGTGTAATATTTACACACACATTGTCTGTTCTCAACACTTTAACCTAAATCTCATTATAAACATGTTGACACTTTGAAAACACATAACAACTGATGTCTTTCTTCTTATGCTCACACAAAGTCTGAATGGTTTTACAGTGTATAACAAATACTACATGTACGTGTACAAAATTACTGTATTCTACAAGAAATGTAGATTGAATTACCAAACCCTGGAAGGGACGAGAGACGTACATGATAGCCCTAGATACTGGGAGGGGTTTCGAACATTTGGTCCCCGCAAAAAGTCAGAGTCTTGCAAAATCCCGGTCAAAATTTGCGGGTCTCGAAGTCTCGTTTTTTCGTAAAAAGCCATCTCAGAGTCTCGAATTTTGAAAACAAAGGAAATCGGTGAAAAAGTGTCTTGGGCTTTTTTAATTGTTGACTTTTTAATGTTCTCAGTAGGTCATGAACTAGCTAGTTTTCATGCAAAACATCATCTGTGGGGTTCTTAATTCGTACATGACATTATTTCAACACTTGTAAAGCTATTAAAACCATGTACATCTCTCTCTATCTTGTCAGTATTGACAATTACAAGCATTACTTTCACCACACTATCACAAAACACACACAGGTCTACTAATATTCAAGTGTATAACACCATGGTAATCCCAGAAGAAACAACTCCATATATATATATATATATATAATTTAATTCTTGAAAAAGTGCATTACATATAAATCTCAATGCTCTTTACAAGCGAGTAAGAAAATATTAAAGAAAATACTAACACGGCAATCATGTTACTTGAATTCAATCCCATGCAAATATTCACAAGAAAACTACAACAGAGGTGCAATTATTTTTTGGTCTGAACCAATTTACTAGTGATTAGCGCATAACGAATAAAAGGTTCTTGAATTCTTGAAAAAGTGCATTACATATAAATCTCAATGCTCTTTACAAGCGAGTAAGAAAATATTAAAGAAAATACTAACACGGCAATCATGTTACTTGAATTCAATCCCATGCAAATATTCACAAGAAAACTACAACAGAGGTGCAATTATTTTTTGGTCTGAACCAAATTACTAGTGATTAGCGCATAACGAATAAAAGGTAACATATAAAAGGGCAATAGCATACTGAGATATCAAGGTCCAACTATACATGTTATCTTTTACGACTTTGACTTTGATTAGAGTTTGACTTCAAAAGGTTGGTTTGGCATGTAATACACAATAATGAAGTAATTAATTAATTAGCGATCTAATGGTTGACACTTGACAAAACTTGGTCCCTTCTAAACCTCATAATACTACATGTAATTGTACTAACTATATACCCATTGAATATGAAATCCTTATAACAAATTTGCTCTCGTAATATCCTTTTGTAAACCATGAATATTATTTTCTAAAAGAAAAAACATGGCTGAAGTGCAGTTTACACTTTTGCTTGGCAGTTAGGTGTTGTCACTTGTATTTACTGCTCTCCAAGGATAGGTAAGTGTAGTTAGTACAACTAGGTAGTACATGTACCACCTTACCCAAGCTATATCAAGAAAGCTGTGCAGTTAAATGGAGTTTAGTGTTGTTACAAATTCACCAGACTGTCGTCTCTAAAATTGACATGTTTACCATGTGTTTGTATTGAATCAGACATTTGGCAAATAACAAAAGTACCAGTGTTTACTTGACATCTGTATAGTTATAGATAGTCATGCTACTACATGGATATTTTTCATCACAGAACCTTAAGTTTAACCTTTTAACTATTATTAAGTATTGCTAGTTCAATTGTAAGAGCATAGAGACAATAGTATTATGCTCCGAATACTTATTATTATTATTATTATTAAGTCTGACCAACTGTTATAAGCACAAGGCAACTAGAAAAAGCTCTTAGATTTTTAAAACTATGTACAAGGCTATAAAATGTAATATTCATCAAAACCTGAAGTCAACATCAGGCACACCACCGGATGTTCAGAGAGTGGTAGTACTATCTGTAAGATAAATCCTTATCCAGTTGATACGTTGATGCTGTTATCCAATACATTATTGGTTGGATAAGGATTTATCCAACAGATATTTCTATCCACTCTTGGAACGACTTAGATTATTTTTAATGAAGTTTTATTTTTAACGAAATTTTATTTTTAATGAAATTTTAGATTAATAACATTTGAGATTTTATTTCTTTTATTGTATTTCTGTAACATTACCATTTCCTGGTTCCTTTATTTTCAACATTCAACCCACTTGAGTAAGCGATAAATATAAACCCAGTAGGAATTTTTTTATTTCATGACTTAATTTATAACAACTAAAAACAAGTTAAACGCAACACAACATAAATGATTAAGTTGAAGAAAGACATTAGAAAGTTCACTTGATGAGTGTTTTTGGAATGAATGACAGTTGTGTCTTGTGTACATACTGATTATAGGATTAGGTAAAATATGGTGCTAAAACAATTCAAAGGGAGTGAAATTTGAATTTTTGTGAAAGGAGCATAGCCTCACTGAGACAATGGCTGGTTAATGAACTATTATTAAACATACATTAATGGCCACTGACTGAATCCTGTAACAATAGGGTTTCATTGTTCACTGAGCAGCCCTTTCAAACGGAACAACATGGTGTTCAAGGCTTTCAGACACAGTTCTTTGAAAAACATACACCGTCGGTGAAAAAAATTCAATCAAATTTAAGGACTTTAAGCATTTTTGAATACAACATCTTATAGTACTTTAATTTTTCATGTGAATCCCAGGACTTTTGCATAATTTATTGAAGTGAATATGTGCTGTATCAAGTATACAATGGGTAAGCAATATGCTATCCAACAAGCGCCGAGGCAACAGATGAAGTGTGAACAGTTGGGGGAAAAAATTAAAGCAACAGGAATTAACTTTCTGTTTGTGATTTGGTTTGTAAGAATTGATAACAGCAAATCAAATAAAACAAAATTATTTTGGCTAGATAGCTAAATGTTTATCCATTCGCAAACATGTGTGAACTTAGATGGATGGGTTGGGTAATACATGGAATGAAATAATAATTTAATCTATACATTTATCTAGGATTTATATTAGAATTTTTAAGCGTATTTACATAGATTTACATTGACTCTATCGCAATCAAGTATGTACAATGTACTAGTTAATCTACAATTATTAGAATGACATAAAGGACAAAATTCATAGTCAAGTATAGTATCATCTTTAATAATCAGTTTTGGATGAACATTTGGAGTAAAATTAGCATTCAATTTAATAGCATTAGTGTATCCACTACTATAATAAAAGGTATATGCTCATTCAAGCAAAGGAAATCTTTACAAACAATATACACTAAATTGTACATGTATATCACACAAAATGATAAATGTTTCAAACAACATTATAGATGGATGTTACCAAAAAAATACCACATTATATAACAAAATATAACATATACAGTGCAGATACTCAATCGTTAATGATACATGGAATGAATACACATAGATATATCAAGCGAGAAGAAGCAAAACTCATCTTAATCGTGACTAATATTATTGCCTCCTTTGAGTTCACAAACATCGTGTTCTTGATATATAAATTGAAGATTTGAGTATTGTTACAACATGGTCTGGAGTGATGTAAACTTACAGGTACCATGAATTAAATAATTAACTATAGCAATTATCAAGCATAATGCTCAAGTCCCAACAAGGCACATTTGAAAATACTACTGTAAATCAACAGATTGAAAAAACCTTCAAATTAAAGACAGCCTTCAAATAAATCATGTCATGATAAGAACTCAAAATGACAATATTACAACATTCAATCTATAGATTATTGTGCCTAATATGTTTATTGCTATCTTGAGGACTTTTGCTAATGAAATTGCATGAAATGCTATTCTAACTGGATCTTTAGACATGAGTGCTCCTAATGAAGATGAGGTAAAAATATACAATATTTTCACAAAGCATTAGCTGATTTTAAGATTTACCATGTTGGCCTGACAACAATTATTGTGATGAAATAAACCCTGAAATACCGAAATATAATTTATTTTTATAAAGTTGAAACTAGTGCAGTACAAAGTCAAGAAGGTTAGCTTGCAGAAACTACTGTAAAAAAAACCCCACAACTTAAAAATTGAAATTCAAACAAAAGCCAATAAACACATACTGATTTACTATGCATATTAATGCTTCCAAGCTTCATTCTAATACCATTACTTCAGGTAGCTGAAAAAAGTACAAAGTTAATAGTCATGGATTTAATCAATATCGTTATCTATGAGAGATTGAGATATAGGATGGAAGTTTAACAGCTTTGGGATATGGAAAGTATGCCAAAGGTTTGGTCACAACCTGCTGTCTTAGAGGTTTTGTGCCTGGATATTCCAAACTCTATTAGCCAAAAGCTTATCACTGTCAAGGCCAAGATAGACCATAGATGTGTACGTCAGTGGTATACCTAACTGCAATACTGAGGATATTCCTCTATTAGCCAAAAGCTTATCAAGAAGATTGTCAAATTCAAGGAATAACTAGAGCAAATGAATTTTTCACAACATAACGCTAAAGGATCTCACGACAGAATTAATATTTTCATAGCTGCTGAAAAATAAATTTGAGCCAAAATCAGAAGTGACAATCAAGAAGCTTTAGCATAATGACGAGCAATATTGATAAAACCAAAGACATCCACACAGATCGGAGTAAATATTTGCTGGATCAAGGAAAAATATACGAATTATCGATATAAAAAATTCACAAGCTTCAGCCGTCTACACGATTGAAGAACATACGAGTATCGTACACAAGACCCTAAACTACATCACGGCAGTTAGTAATTCACTAACATATAAACAAAAAAGCTTCTTCCAAAACTATTTAATTACCAGAAACACGGCAACGACTGATATTGTGGAGAAACATGGGGAAAAAGTTTCAACCACGAAAAAGCCGTGTTCAACAATTCGGCTTGTGGAACTTGAACTGAAATATTTATTCGTTCGAATTTGTGATCTAGCAAGTTGTGTTGGGGGGATTATATTGGTACACAATTTTCTTTATATTTGTACAGATTTGGAAGTCGAAGTGTCCTAAATGAGAGCAAAAACAATCCCCGAATTCGTCTTTACCGCCAAGAATGTTTCCAGATTGAAATACAAATTTCCATTTTTGACGTCCACAAAATGTTTCGAAATGCCGGAAGATATCAGTCATATTAAAACATTGCCTTATTGAAGGAGCTGATGGAAACCCAGAAACGACCGGGGTTTATTTGTTTGTGATTCTAGTGTGAAAATGTAGGAAGGTAGTTTGATTTGAAGCTGTTAGAATTTAAAAAACAACCCTTTGAACCATGAATGCGATGCTTGGGAATAACTAATGCCCTGGCTATCATCCCTTTAGTACTGTATAATGTATAACACAAATTTAGGTCTATTGGAAATGCCTACCTTTTGCAAGCTGCTTGGATTTAATTGAGTCTTGTCGATAATTTTAATGGCGACCTAAGCATAAAAATTAGAGCGAGGTGTTTCAGAATTTCAGAGGTAGCACTGGGAATCCACCACTGGCGTTGGTACAGAGAGGAAGAGCTTTATGGAATAATGCCGACGCTTGCTCACACCAATTAAATTATCAAGTGATTCAAGCGACCATGGAGGACCCATCTTACCTCTTTCCCCGTAGGGATATGCTTTGCGAGTTTTACTTTGGCAAAATTGCCTTTGCCAATAGTTTTAATGAGTCTATATCGGCCGATGTGGACCTCCTCGGTGTTCCCAGAGGAACGACTTCGCGAGGACCTTGAAGTCGAACTGGAAGAATTATGCCCATCTTGGACCTAGAATACAAAAACACGGGTCAGAACTCCCTTATTTACAAATAACACATATCCCAAATGTTGTCAGACTGATATCAAAGGCTCGTTGCCCAAATACCGACGAGAATTAGGAGAAAGCCTGGCTCATATAATCGGGAGTTGTCTCAAAATGGTCGACCATCGCTACGATCGGCAGCGCTGAGGAAAATTTCAACTGTTCGTCTTCGCTACAGCAACGCTTCTTTAGAGCTTGAATTTGTCCATAAACCGTGCTTGATACTCTATTCCATGAAAAACTACTTGAATTGTAGCAGAGTAAGACTCTCAACTCCAGCATCAAGATGAAAATGGTCGAATTTTCAAAAATACTGCAAGCAATCCCTAATAAAGTAATAGCGTCCTCGCTAACAAAGCCTTAAACTTCGTCCAATTCACCTTCGTTGTCCTCGTCCTACTACGATCTTGGCCACTGCTATCCATGGGCAAAAGCTGGAGAAAGCCCCTTCGTAGCCGTGTTTACTTCTAGCCAAAACAGA
Organism: Actinostola sp. cb2023; assembly: GCA_033675265.1. Classification (NCBI taxonomy): domain Eukaryota; kingdom Metazoa; phylum Cnidaria; class Anthozoa; order Actiniaria; family Actinostolidae; genus Actinostola; species Actinostola sp. cb2023. Next base: position 10,189 of record JAUJYZ010000928.1, on the reverse strand, counting down.
ACAAAATTTCTTGCTCTACGTAACAGAACTTAAATGTTGGTCTTGTTCAAAATGGTGGCCGCCACTGAGAAAAGAACTGCTACTGCGCCTCGACCCAAGGCCGACCCAGGCCACTACACGCCCCACGGACACACCGTTTGGAATGCCTGGCGAGAATCATGGATTCCACTTTTAATTGGTTTTCGCTCTCTTTTCCCTCTTCTTTTCCCTTCAAAATCACCTTTATTAAATTCTTCTCTCTTTTCTGAGATAATCTAAAAACTTTGCAGGTGGCACGAAATTTTATACCTAAATTTTCAAAACGCTCAAATTGCCCAAATACCAAGTGCCTATGAAATTAGCCGCCACTTTCCGGCTACACTCTTTGGTTACACTTCCAAATGACGAACGAAGAAAAAAGTACAGAATTCTCAGCAAGATAAGGCTCCTTTTGATTCTCTCTGTTTGAAAACCGTATGTGGCCCACTAATACGCGGTCACAACATCCCGTGCGTCACGTAATGGAGTTCAGAATCGAAATATTTTTGTTAGTAGGGTAGTTTGGTCTATATCAACTTCTGATCACAGTACGCCAAAGAAAACAATATTTCTTAAAAATTGATCCGCTTTAATAAACATCAACCATCAATTACTGGCTCCCCCTTTAGGGGGGTAGTATTAAAGTCAGTGAGACACATATTGAAAGCCAATCATTTTGCAAGGAAAACAATGCTATGTAATGACTTTCTGAATAAATGTTCATTTAATTGAAGGTGTTTTTTGGCCGGCGCCGGATGTCAAACAACGTTTACAAAGGGATGAAAAATTCGGAAGGAAACACGACGAAGAATCGAGTTACCACGTTAATAAAATTTATTATTATTAGTAACCAGCAATAAACAGTCGGGTTTCAAAGCTTGAAATACAGTCGAACTCGGTAGGCGAGCACCCAAAATGTCAAGCTTTGTGGTCGCTTACGAGAGGCGGTCGAGAGGTTCCAACTATAGTGATTTGACTTGTAACTGAAAGTTTGGTATTTTGAAAACTGGTCGCTTAGGAAAGGTGGTCGCTTAGGAGAGGTGGTCGCAACCGGAGGTTCAACTGCATAGAGATATCAGATTCCGCAAAACGTACAATAATAACGGGTGTTTTATTCAGACATGTAGCATTGTGTTGCGGCGGCCTGCCAATGTGGGATAAATCTGTGGAATTGAAGAGGATGGGCTTTCATTAGCCTTCTTTGCAGCTGTTCTTTGTTTCGGGATCCCTGTGCTCCATCAGATAAATGTAAAAGTGATGACCATTGGTCATACGCAGAAGGAAACTTAGTAATGAGGAAATATGCTGATATTTTCGAGCGAGGAAAGCAACAAAAATTAGTGATGAAATCTGATGACTTTTTGGAGCGAAGGAAGGCGGTAAAGCCTACCGACGGACTTTTTTGGAGCGAAGAAGGGGGGGGGGAAACAAATAGTGGCAAAATCTGCTTTTTAGTGCACTTTTCTAATAAATATTATAATTGTTAAACATTTGTAACACATCCATCTCGATCGTCAACTAACAACAGTGGTTGACCATCAAGGAGCAAAAGCAACAGGAAATTATAGAACGATTGTGATTTCACTTATGACAGACGTGGAAGGACAAGAACGCGTGACAACGGAGAATTCTCCGTCACACAACTGTCTGTCATAGTGGCCAGGCAATACACTGCATGTCTCTAACGTTGCGCACAGATGTAGAGCCATACATGATGGTGCATGGGAGGTAAAGAGTTGTGGAGCAGGAGGCAGCCGAAGTATTCAAATTGTAAACGAAACATAACCTAAACGATTTGCCCTGTATATGCATGCGTGGTGACTCACAACTCGGTGATTTCCTGCTACAACAAATAATGTTGTTTTTCGTGTGTTTTAACGTGTTTGCAACCGATATCAGACGAGTGATTTCATTATGATTGATAAGAAGCACGTGTTTCTACTCTATGTAAGATCGTTGATGATAGAAAACAGTTTTCATTCGATTGTTATGATTGCCAATCCTATCGGTTTAAAAAAGCTCGTATAAATCAAACCTTGAAAAGATCGAGGGGTGATGGTACACTCCCGGTGTTACTACCCTCCGGCACAGTTCCGAGTAGTAAAAGACGCGCAGCGAATGTTGATCAGACACACACGATCATTTCCGATGGATAAAAACCACCCGTCATGAGTCAGCGGCTTTCCTTTCCTTGCGAGTCAGGTTATCCACCACACCCCTCAGTACCTTGGGTTCTCCCCCGTGATCTCCATCTTACTGAACAGTCTTGAGCACATCACCAGTAATCAGAGGCTCCTGTCTGAACTAATCACCAGACCCCGGTTGCAGGTGTGTCAGTAGGTGGGTACATAGAAAGACTATTTCAATAGGTTCGACAGACTTTGTGTTGACTGATATCGTTAGATGAGTCAAGGTTAGGCAGGCTGACATATAATGTTGCTTAGCAACTGAGCGTCTAATGAGAGTGAAAACGAGAAAGGTTTTTGAAATTGAAAGTGAAAATGAAAAGGGAGCGGCGGCAGTGCGTCATGTAATTACTCTCATTTCTTGCTCAAATCCGACGATTATTGAAAACGTTAAGTCGGCTGATAGGAAACATTGAACCGCGCGTCTGCCGAGTGTTACGGGAGTAACAAGTAACGAGTGTTGGAGCTACACGCACTGTTTCGTCCTATTGTTGACGAGGTCATCAGTGGAGTCAGGTGATCGCATGTCTCCACTATGACGCAATGAAGTAGAGATTAGCTTTGACGTAGTATAATTCATTTCGATGAAGCCGCGAGAATATATAAACCGAGACGTTGACTCAGTAATCAACTACATCGACGATTAACCCTTCTAGCGTTACTGCTCTTTTAGCGGAAACAAAGGACTACTATACACAATGTGAAAATGAAATTCTACATATTTTATACATTGGTAATGTTTTAGAAAAAAACTGAGAAAAAACTCAAGACAAAGAGAGATAGAAATACAATCATAAACAAAAGAGCGATATTTTGGACTATAAGGGATACAAATGGTGTTACTGTATTTACACTAGGGTGCTTTCAAGGGAGTCGACACACACAATATGTTCATTCACTGGTAATAATTCCAACAATTTTGGAATATTTACGTTGTCGTCTCTAAAAGGTATTTAGTCCTTTTGCTTCAACAAGCATGTAAAACACAATGTTTTTAAGCAATTTATTAAGAGTTACACTCGGTGACCATGTAAGTCATCAATAACTTCAGTTTAATACTCCTAAATATACAAACTCCTAAATATATACAGAGTTAAGAAATACATTAAAGCTGAAATTTCTACCTTGTATCTCGTGTGTTTTTCTGAGTTTTCGCGTCTTGAGCTCGTCGCTGATCTCTGACCTGAATCCATGGCAGTTTTCCTTCTTGATTCGCGTCCATTGGAACGTGTTTCTTGCCGCATTGTATCTTTTTTTTTTTTCACCGAATGCCATGTCGACCATATAGAGTTCGCGTGAGCGCCCGCTCTGCTACCGCCTCAAAGCCTTTCCCGTGCGTTACTTCTTGCGTAACAAGTAAAAATAACGCAACACGAGCCAGTACGCCCCCCGCGTTACCGCTACTGGATTACGTTTTAGCCCAGCTGTGCTGATTGAAATGCATTGACAACCAAATTTCAAGCGGATTATGTTTAAAAATGTAAAGCGGAACATAATGTACACATACATATATATGAGAACCTGGTCAAATTGAGAATAATTTATATGCATCCTAGCCTCTCTCTCTCCTATTTTGCAACTATCCCATTTCTTTTCCCAATACTCAATGGGGCTATTTTAGAAAGCGGTTTGTCCCATTCAGCTCTTCATATTTTTCCTTTTAAATTATTCCATCATTCAGGCCATATATCTGTTTAATATGATCAATGTTACGTCATAAGTCTTACCCTTTTGTGTCATTTTCATTTCTTCAAAAGATGTGATGTAAGACTGGTTTAATACCGAGGGTCGAAGAAGTCAGATTACGTGAACAGTTTCTATCGTGGGAGTCAAAACTTAGCACCACATTGATTCAGCGGAGAGGAACGGATCCGGCAGGGAGGAGGGAGAAATGGCTAAAAATATAGATTGAGGAGGGAGAAACGACTGACAAAAAACAGTGATGAGGAGGGAGAAAAATGGCCTAAAAATTAGGGAGGGTCACCGCTCTTGATTTTATCGGGGGATCAAATCAACATGCCTTAAACTGGTGTGGTTGGGTTAGTCACGTGCTAAATTCTTCAATCAATCTATTGTTTTCGGTAGAATAGCATCGTGTGGAGTTTTTAATCACAACTATGATATCTTATCATGGGTCTGGCTGACCATGCATAGCGATCAGTTTTGGAGTGTTTTCACGTACTAAAATCACAGGCTGATCTAGCTACTTCAGTTAGAAGCACTGTTGTCAGTATTAAGGGGGCAGTAGTACAGTATGCAACATATAGACGAGTTTCTGTGTGATATCAGTCGAACCTCCCATAAGCAACCGTGCACCCTTGTTCTCAAGGTCGCTTACGGGAGGTGTTTTGCTTACAAGAGGTATTAATTGCAGATTTAATTACAGTGATACCTCTATAAATACGGACACCGAAGGGCCATGCAGAAAAGTGTCCGTAAGATAGAGGTTGTCCGTAAGATAGAGGTGTCCGTAATATAGAGGTGTCCGTAATATAGAGGTGTCCGTAATATAGAGGTGTCCGTAATATAGAGGTGTCAGTAATATAGAGGTGTCCGTAATATAGAGGTGTCCGTAATATAGAGGTGTCAGTAATATAGAGGTGTCCGTAATATAGAGGTGTCCGTAATATAGAGGTGTCCGTAATATAGAGGTGTCCGTAATATAGAGGTGTCCCGTAATATAGAGGTGTCGTAATATAGAGGTGTCCGTAATATTAGAGGTGTCCGTAATATAGAGGTGTCCGTAATATAGAGGTGTCCATAATATAGAGGTGTCCGTAATATAGAGGTGTCCGTAATATAGAGGTGTCCGTAATATAGAGGTGTCCGTAATATAGAGGTGTCCCGGTAATATAGAGGTGTCCGTAATATAGAGGTGCCCGTAATATAGAGGTGCCCGTAAAATAGAGGTGTCCGTAATATAGGAGTGCCCGTAATATAGAGGTGCCCGTAAATAGAGGTGTCCGTAATATAGAGGTGTCTGTAATATAGAGGTGTCCGTAAAATAGAGGTGTCCGTAATATAGAGGTGCCCGTAATATAGGTGTCCGTAAAATAGAGAGGTGTCCGTAATATAGGGTGTCCGTAATATAGAGGTATCCGTAATATAGAGGTGTCCGTAATATAGAGGTGCCCGTGGCGTAAAATAAAGGTGTCCCGTAAAATAGCAATAGAGGTGTTTTTAATATAGAGGGTCCCGTAATATAGAGGTTGTCCGTAATATAGAGGTGTCCGTAATATAGAGGTGTCCGTAATATAGAGGTGTCCCGTGAGAAGAGGTTCCACTGTACTGAAAAATTACAGGAAATAAAGTGTGCCAGGTCGCTTAGGAGTATGGAATTGTTACCCTTTGCGGTTACTATAAAGTAGCTCATCGCTATTCTACAGTTTTTTGTGGTATAGATTGTAGTCAAATTAATCACCTTATTGTGTCCAGATATTTGTTTGGTCTTGTTTAATGTTACAGTATAAAATACGACGCGAGATTCACACAATGTCACCGTTATACTGGTCAACCATAAACCATAACTACCGATACCGCAAAGTTCGCAATCAATTGACAAATTAAGTTCGGCTAATCATTGACATACATAGACACCCAGGGCTCCAAAGTGTCTGGCTCTAGACAGTTTTTACATCGATGTTAGTCCTTGAGGCCACTTTGGTCGCTGTAGAGGAAAATTTCGCTCTACACTTTAATGGTGAACCAAGTTCAGCTCAGTTTGCGGCACGAGCACCGAAGTTACCCTGGAGGATGCAAAGGTATACACTAAATTGCAGAATCGTTGTTGGGTTCAAAATCATAGAACATACTATTAACATAGAAGCTAAGACCCCCGCTGAGATCGCAAGGGATACCTGGGAAAGGGCAATTTTGCTTAGAGATCATTTCTTTCAATAAACACCAAAATTGTCCTCTTACTACATAAGAACTTAGCTGATTTTACCGCTTACCCATCACATCCTAGCGGTCTCAGTTTCAATTTTTCTATGATTTTGAACCCGACAACGATTCTTCAATTTAGTGTATACCAATAATACAGGCTAAGGTTATATTAGCCGCGAGCCAGTTGAATTTACAATACGGCTCGATTCCGTCGTTTAAAGTGTATTTATCTCGTAGGAAATAAGTTAGTGATCACGTTCTGAGAGACACTTTAAATGATCCGTGAATATGTGAAGGACGACTCGATTATACTTGAAAAAACAGGAAGCGGTAACTAAACGGTCCTCCGCTGGGGTCGGAATTCCTATATACATATTCAGTTGCACATCACTGACTCACACACGCAGGGCTGTGTAGCTACATTATGGGGGTGTAGCGGGGGTGTAGCAATGGGTAGGTATGTATGGGGCGGAGGTTCAACGCTTGACCCTAACTGAACCCTGATTTCATCCAGTGCCTGTCGATAAACTGCTAAATTTCAAACCCCGCGGACCGAATTTAGGGTCAATGGGGAGCCTGTATGATACGGGGGGGGTACCTATTAAAGCAGAGGGAAGGGAGGGAGGAAGAGGATGAGGAAGGAAGGATGCAAGGGAGGGAGCCGGAAGGGAGACGTAATTCCAAGACATGGGATAGTACCCCGGGGTTAGTACTGTAAACTTAAATGAGGCGCAATTATCGTACACCCAACACTTCATGACAGCAATATTTAAATTTCTAGTTACTGCTTGGAATATAACATATTCTAAACTTTTAAATATATGAAATTTATAATAAAACTGAAATATAGAATATAATTTTAAAAATAAAATATATATAGAATCTAACAACTCTCTTAAAAATCATAATAAACTAACTATTGGTTAGTGGAAATAAGCACTAAGAAACAAGCTCGTGCACTAGTGTTCTTTTCAAATAAAATATCCGTCTAAACTATGAAGGGAAATATATTATTTATTGCTAAGTAGAACCTTCAGGTCAGAACCTTTCTACATCGACGCAAAATCTCGTCTCTTCAACAACGCCCACAGTCTAGGAACGACCAAGGATGTCTCGCCCTAACGGCACAGACAATCCTTATACATCTATTGTCTGAGTCGAACCTCTCTCCACTAACGCACCCACCTGGCGCTCACCTCGAACCATCGACACGAATCTCGTAGTTTCTCACAACGACCACCTTCAGTCCTACAACGACCAGGGTGTCTCGTCCAGTCAGCAGACAATCCGATACATCTATTGTCTGAGTCCGAACCTCTCCACTACGACCACCCTCGCTACATCGACCAGAAGAATCTCGTAGTTTCCTCACAACGACCACGCTTCAGTCCACACACGACCAGGGTGTCTCGACCAGTCACAAGACAATCCATACCATCTATTGTCTGAGTCGAACCTCTCCACTACTACCACCTCGCTAACATCGACCAAGAATCTCGTAGTTTCTCACCGGAAGTGACCACTTTCCTGTTGGTTTCTACAACTACGCTTCAGTCTACCAGGGGTGTCTCGTCCATTCACAGACAATCCATACCTCTATTGTCTGAGTCTGAACTCTCCACTGCGAGAACCACCACGCTAACTAGCATCGACCAAGAAATCTCGTAGTTTTCTCAACACGACCACCTTCTAGTCTACAACGACCTGGGTGTCTCGTCCAGTCACAGACAATCCATACATCTATTGTCTGAGTCGAACCTCTCCACTACTACGACCACCTCGCTACATCGAACCAGAATCTTCGTAGTTTCTCACACGACCACCCCTTCAGTCTACAACGACCCCCGGGTGTCTCGGTCAGTCCACAGACAATCATACATTCTTATTGTCTGAGTCGAAAACCTTCTCCACTCTGCGACCACCACGATAACATCGACAGGAATTCTCGTAGGTTCTCAACAACGAACCACTCTTCCAGTCTACAACGACCAGGGTGTCTCGTCCAGTCACAGACAATCCATACATCTATTGTTCTGAGTCGGAACCCTCCCACTACGACCACCTCGCTACATCGACCAAGACTCTCGTAGTTTCTCAAACGACCACCTTCAGTCTAGCAACGCCAGGGTGTCCTCGTCCAGTCACAGCAATCCATACATCTATTGCTGATCGAACCTCTCCACTACGACCCCTCGCGACATCGACCAAGAATCTCGTAGTTTCTCACACCGACCACCTTCGTCTCAACGACCAGGTGTCTCGTCAGCCACAGACAAAATCCATACATCTATTGTCTGAGTCGAACCTCTCCACTACGACCACCTCGGGCTACATCGACCAAGAATCTCGTAGTTTCTTAACACGACCACCTTCAGTCACAACGACCAGGGTTCTCGTCAGCCACAGACAATCCTACATCTATGTCTGTATTGAACCTCTCCACTTCGACCACTCTCTACATCGACCAAGAATCTCGAAGGTTTCTCAACAACGAACCACCTTCAGTCCACAACGACCAGGGTGTCTCGTCCGCCCACGACAATCCTAACATCTATTGGTCTGTATTGAACCTCTCCACTGCGACCCCTCTCTACATCGAACAAGGCCCGAGCTCGACCCGCGAACGATTTGTCGGTATGATTTCTTAACTACTGACTGTGTAACCCCACACCTGTATAGCAGCCAACGCACTGGAAAAAAACACGATCTTCAAACCTTGAAATTTAAAATTTCCAGCGAATTTCAAGGTTTTGGACGACGTTTCCAATGAATTTTCCAATGGATTTTCTAAGGCCGTTTAAGAGCATGTGGAATTTCCAGTGGCTGTATACATAAACACATCCATTGCTTCAGCTAAAATCACCCGATGACTTACGTCTGCTATCATACTGAATTTATAGTCTGCTAGCTTCTTTGACTAGTTCTACAAATTACGTATCAACTTGAACACCAAAAGACTTGCGCCTACTGTTAACAGCATCACAAGCGGTTGTTGGTTTTATAGCAGACAAAAGCCCGATTACCTGCAAACACAGTTAGCTCGTTAAAGTGCAACTAACCCTGGTAGATTGTTTTAAAATCTATTCATTATATGCTGATAGTTTTTGGGTTTCAGTATTTGGTGATTATGAGTTTCTAGAGGTTGAATCTCAATATGCAAATTTAATGACGTCTTCTAAGGCTTCTTTTTAAAACAAAACGCCTTGTGCCTCATTATTGACATGTGTAACTTACAGCGTATTTTCACAATTTTTATAAATGATTTTATAACTTTTTTGTCCTACAAATTTGTTTTTTCAAAAAATGTCTCTTGAAAAGTCTAAATAAGTTTTATGGCAACATTCCCCTTAGTAGACGTCATCAATTTGCATATTGAGATTCAAACTTATATACTCATAAACGCAAGGTTCATATCACAATACTGAACCCATCAACTATTCATCATATATTGAATAGATTTTAAACAATCTCATAGGGGTTAGTAGGCACTTTAACGAATAAAGCACATATACTATACATGTCCCGCACCCCCCAGCCAGACTCTCCTGACTCACTCAAGAGAAATATTTTAGAACGCGTCATCAGAAGCAAACTAGATTGTTTCCTGAACACTTTGGACTGATAGAACAATGATACTCATGGTGATCATGATTATGTATCAAGGTTTTTTTTAACGACTCTGGTTGTCCTCGCCTTCTGCAAAAATAACTGGTGAGATGTGTCGAGTGTTTGTGTGTACAGAACCATAGCAAGAAGTGTGTGGAATCAATACTTCAAATGAAATGTCTGAAAACTATAGCTACAATAGCTCATTCACTGAATACTTTGAAATACAAGATTAGGTTAAGATTTTAGGTTACAAAGATTTAATGTTACCAAGATTTAATGTTACCCAAGATTTAGGGTTACCATATTACCGCAGCGCACAGCACTTCCATGCATCTATACAAAGCACATCGGCTGCATTAATCGCTCGCTCCTTTCACTTCGCTTTTACTCATTTTCCGGCTGAAACTCTCTTTCAAGAAACTCATTTTCATTCCATGTTTTGGTTGCTACTTTGCTTCATCGTTATCATTCTCATCATTTGATTTATCAGT